>PVJS01045600.1:0-16170 GCA_004027185.1 Glis glis
AGTGTGGTGGTGCACACTTGTAATCCAGTACTTGGGAGGCTGAGACAGGAGGATCGCAGGTTTGCAGCTAGCCTCAGCTACTCAGTGAGGACCTCCACAATTTAGTGAGACCCTGCTTCAAAATAAAGAATAAAAAATAGGGCTGGGGGTGTAGCTCTGAGGTAGAATGCCCCTGGGTTCAATCCCCAATACCGCAAAAAAAAAAAAAACAAAAACCAAACAAAACCTAAAGGCAGGTAGATAGTACATTTAGAAATAAGATTAGGATGCCTGGCGTGGTGGCGCACGCTTGTAATCCCAGTACTTTGGGAGGCGGAGACCGGAGGATCCGGGTTTGCGGCCAGCCTCAGCTCTCTCTCTTTCTCTCTCTCTTTCTCTCCCCCTCCCCCCCTCTCTCTACCTAGTGAGGCCCTCCGCAACTTCGTGAGACCCGGTTTCAAAATAAAGTATAAAAAATAGGGCCGGGGGCGTAGCGCGGAGGTAGAACACCCCTGGGTTTAATCCCCGGTACCACAAAAAAAAAAAAGAAAAAAGAAAAAAGAAATAAGATTAGGAACTAGGACAAATTACTTGTCAATTTTGGCTATGCTGTTTGGTTTGCTTTCATTTTAAATTAATTTTCCTTTCTTGGTGGTGCTGGGGATTGAACCCAGGGCCTTACACATGCTAATTACACACCTTATCACTAAGTTGCATTAACTTCTTTTCAAATATTTTTATTACTGATAAACTGGACATAGGTTTTTGTTTTGTTTTATTTTGTGGTACTGGGGATGGAACCCAGGTGCCTTCTACCTCTGGGCTACACCCCCAGACCTATTTTATTTTTTATTTGGAAACAGGGTCTCACTAAGTTGCTGAGGCTGGCTTCGAACCTGCAATCCTCCTATCTCAGCCTCCCAAGTATTGGGATTACAAGTGTGCGCCATGATGCCCAGCATGAGCAGAGGTTTTTGGGGTGTTTTTTGTTTTGCAGTACTGGGGATTGAACCCAGGGGCATTCTACCTCTGAGCTACACCCCCAGCCCTATTTTATATTCTTTCTTTCTTTATTTATTCATTTATTTATTTATTTATTTTTTTGCGGTACCGGGGATTGAACCCAGGGGCATTCTACCCCCGAGCTACACCCCGGCCCTATTTTTTATCCTTTATTTTGAAACCAGGTCTCACTAAGTTGCGGAGGGCCTCACTAAGTATCTGAGGCTGGCTGCAAACCCAGATCCTCCGGTCTCCACCTCCCAAGTACTGGGATTACAAGTGTGCGCCACCACGCCCGGCTCTTATATTCTTTATTTTGAAACAGGGTCTCACTAAGTTGCGGAGGGCCTCACTAAGTAGCTGAGGCTGGCCGAGAATCTGTGATCCTCCTGTCTCAGCCTCCCAAGTACTGGGGTTACAAGTGTGTGCCACCACGTCCAGCTTCGAACATAGGTTTTTAAAAGATCACACTTAACCAGGTGGTGTGTTGCACACCTATAATTCTAGTTCTTGGGAGGCTGAGACAGGAGGATCACAGGTTCCAGGCCAGCCTCAGCAACTTAGTGAAACCCTGTTTTAAAATAAATAAGAAATAAAAAGGGTTGGGAGAGTAGTCCAGAAGTAAAATGCCCCTGGGTTCAATCCCTAGTAAATAAAAAAAAAAAATAAAAGATCACACTTAACCACACAAAAGCTATTCTTCCATAGTTGCTTCCAGTTCTTGTTAACATATATACATTTTTTAATTTACTGATAATTATTACAATATATGTAGCATTTTCACTCTGTTAGATCTGTTAGATCATCTACATTTTCCTTTATTTCTGCCTGGCTTTCAGACTTGTTACAAAGACAATTTAATTGTTTATTTTAGTAATACCACCAATTTACTAAGCTAGGTTTTAGGTAGTTTCTATGGTTTTTAAAGTGGAATTACTGCTTATTCTTATACTTTTATATACCATGAGTATCTTCAGACATCTATTTCATTTAGTTTTAAAATTTATTTTCTTAGCCTGGGGATGTAGCTCGGTGGTAGAGTGCTTTTCAAGTATGTCTGAGGCCCTGGGCCACTATACTACACCACATACACACACACGTAAGGGAATAATGATAGAATAAACATAAGAGAAAATTTTAAGATATAAAATTATGTGATTAAAATTTATTAAATGAATATTTAAAAGATTATGGGCCAAATTCTTTCCTTTTTATTTTATTTATTTATTTATTTATTTATTTATTTATTTATTTATTTTTGCAGTACCGGGGATTGAACGCAGGGGCGTTCTACCTCCGCGCTATGCCCCCGGCCCTATTTTTTATACTTTATTTTGAAACCGGGTCTCACGAAGTTGCGGAGGGCCTCACTAAGGAGAGAGAGAGAGAGAGAGAGAGAGAGAGGAGAGGAGAGCTGAGGCTGGCTGCGAACCCGGATCCTCCGGTCTCCGCCTCCCAAAGTACTGGGAATACAAGCGGGCGCCACCATGCCCGGCTTTCCTTTTTATTTTCAACTCTCTGAGAGTTAAGTGTCTTCATTAGTTCTCCTTCCCCAGTTTTGTTTGCCTTTAAAAAAAAAAAGGCCAGTTATAAGCTCTGTAGTCTTAGCTAGGGCATGCCAGGTTCTTTGGTTACTTTCAATAAGTTTTATGTTACAAATAATGTGTATGAATTGTACCAAAATATTATATAGTAAGAGCTCAAAAGTTGGAAGCTACTATTATTCCATTGGGCAAAAGGGAAGCAACTGTGATCCATTCATTTTATTCTAGTTTTTTTTTTATCTTTTAAGCTCATAAACTCCTTGTTCTGCAGATCCCGTGATCTAAAATAATTTAAGTTATTTGATATTTTTAACCTTTTATTCTCCTCGTAGGCAGGACATAGGAAATTAAGTGACGTAAACATCTTTAATAATGTTTAAAAGTCACAAGACTTGGTAGCCAGGACAAGAAACAATTAGGAATAAATTTCAGGGAAATACCATAATGGCATGACTTTTGTTTTCTTTTGTTAGCAAGCCACATGGCTTTCCTTTCAAACTCAAGGAATACGTAGTGTGGTCTTCTTTTAAGACTTCAGTTTGATTTGCATCACAGAAATATATATTTCCCCAAGTTTACTCACTATAATTTGTGATTGCTATTTTTCTTATCTATGAAGGAAGTACAGCAGCTCCCACTGGGGAAATACCATGTTAAGTTGATCCTAAAATAAGAAATCTAAGGGAAAGGTCACATCCTAATAACTTGTGCAAATCTGAATTCCCATGGAGCATTGAAATCATTTTGTAGGAATAGCGTATTAACAATGTGTTATTGAAATTCTTCCAGATAGTGTCATAAAATTGAAACACTTTTGTATACAGAAGTAACCACTGAAGTATAAATATAATTGACAAGACCTAATTTTTAAAGCAGTCTATTCTTAATATCCAGAGAAATCTAGTATGACTAATAAATCACAAATTCTTTTTTTGTTATTTTCAGTGAAAAAATAAGGTTTATTACTCAGGAGGTATTATAATAGTTACATACAATGAGAATTATTTTCCCTGTTACTACAGAGAGGTTTAATATTCAACTTTTTACTAACACTGATATCTAGTTAGATTTTGGAAGAACTCTACATAATTCCAGAAAAACTCATTGTTTGGGAGTCAGACCACTGGGTTGTTGTCTCTCCTCTTGTGCTAATTGGACATCTCTTAAAAACTCTAGATCTGCCGGGTGTGGAGGTACACACCTATAATCCCAGTACTTGGGAGGCTGAGACAGGAGGATTACAGGCTCCATGCCAGCCCTAGCAATTTAGTGAGACCTTGTTCCAAAGTAAATTTTAAAAAGGGCTGGGGGTATAGCTCAGAGGTAGAAATGCTCCTGGGTTCCATCCCCAGTACCAAAACAAAACACCCTCTAGAGCTCAGTTTCCTTATCTGGTAAGCAGGAAGGAATTTGTCATGTGGATCAAGTAAGACCAAATATATAAAGGTTTTAGAAAAAATTTATAGCTCCATATGTCTTTAAAGTATTACTGTAATCATTGCTTTTACTTTTTTTTTCTTTTCCAAATGAAGAAATCAGAATAGAGGTCAAGTATTGGGTATCGTGGCACATGCCTGTAATCCCAGTACTTAGCAGACTGAGACAGGAATGAATCCTAGGTTCGAGGACAGCCTCAGCAAATAGTGAGACTCCATCAACCTAGCAAGACCCTGTTTTAAAATAAAAAGAAAATAGGGCTGGAGGTGTAGCTCAGAGGTAGAATGCCCCTGGGTTCAATCCCCAGTAACTAACTAACTAACACACACACACACACACACACACACACACACACACACACACATACACACTAGAGGTCAGGTAACTCATTCTATCGCATTCATGCTCATAATCACCTGTACACACTAACTGCAGCCACTCACTGGCCAAATGTGTGTGTGTGTGTGTGTGTGTGTGTGTGTGTGTGTGTACTGAGGATTGAACACAGGGGTGCTCTACCACTGCGCTACACCCCTAGCCATTTTTATTTTGAAATAGGGTCTTGCTAAATTGCTGAGGCTGGCCTTGAACCTGTGATCCTCTTATCTCAGCTTCCTAAGTATTGGGATTACAGGCATGTGCTACCATACCCAGATTCCAAAATCATTCTTTAAATGAATAGGGTTATAATGGAAGCTGCTCCATTACACTGAGTATAGAGGTACAACATTTACCATGAGGATCAATTATTAACTTTCCTTGAGGATGTGTTGTTGGAAATGTCTTAGATATTTCTCTCTTCATTGTAATCATTACAAATTAAAGGTGAGAAGAATATGATATTTGTCTTTTGACTTACTGACACTTATTTCCTTCATGGTGGTGATAATGTGTTTTTAGTAGTTTTAAGATTTATAGGAACATAACTGGGTGCCCTGCCTCCTGGGACCTAATCTGTAGCAAGAGCCAATTGTTTAAATTGTCTAGATATATCTGCATTTATTATATTTTCAATTTCAGACCCCACAATAAAATAATACCATACAATAAGAAATAAATACAAATTGTTTGAGTGCTGGAAGTGTAGCTCGGTGGTAGAGGGCATGCTTAGCATGTGTAAGACCCTGAGTGTTCGATCCCAACACCAAAAAAAGTTTTATTTAACTGCTTATCTATATGATATGAGTTCAAAGAATCTGTGCAGCTATTCAATATCTTTTTAATATCTTTATTCAGGAAAAGCATTACATGCCTTCGTGTGTGTGTGTGTGTGTGTGTGTGTGTGTGTGTGTGTGAGATACCAGGGATTGAATTCAGGGGCATTCTACCTCTGAGCTACACCCCCAGCCCTTTTTATTTTTTAATTTTGTTTGGAAACAGGGTCTCACTAGGTTATTGAGGGTCTTGCTAGGTTACTGAGGCTGTTCTTGAACCTTCTATGTCAGCCTCTCAAGTACTGGGATTACAGATGTGTGCCACCACACC
Organism: Glis glis; assembly: GCA_004027185.1. NCBI lineage: Eukaryota > Metazoa > Chordata > Mammalia > Rodentia > Gliridae > Glis > Glis glis. The sequence goes on from PVJS01045600.1 coordinate 5,448, forward strand.
TGGCTCCTCTTGTTAATTATTGTTATGTTATGTGCCATCATGAAAATCAGGAGATATAAGAGGCTCACATTGACACCTTACCATATATTCACCAGAAGGTGGCCCTGTGCTTATTGGAGGCAATCACTCTTCAAACGGTGTGAGGCCCCTATGTCTGACAGAGTGCACTCAGCCCCTTTACGTTCACTTCCTTTTTTTTTTTTTGTGGTATTGGGAATGGAACTCAGAGACATTCTACCTCTGAGCTACACCCCCAGCCCTATTTTATTTTTTATTCACTAAGTTGCAGAGGGTCTCACTAAGTTGCTGAGGCTGACTGCGAACCTGCAATCCTCCTGTCTCAGCCTCCCAAGTACCAGGATTACAAGTGTGCACCACCACGCCCAGCTAAGTTCACTTCCTTCTGAAGAGCAGCTGACCTGGGATGAGCAGCTGGCACATGGTGGAATGACTTAACTTTCCCCCTAACTGATAATGGAAGTTGTAAAAATCTTGCCAAGGCTTATTCCTAATATGTGAGGTAATTATTTTCTCCACCAGACTTTGGAGTAAAAGTGAGACCCTGTTTCAAAATAAAAAAAAAAGTTGGGCTGGGGTGTAGCTCGGAGGTAGAATGCCCCTGGGTTCAATCCCCAGTACCGCAAACAAAACAAAACAAAACAAAAAAATAGGAACAGTGAATAAACATCTCAGAATAGTTTGTGTGTGTGTGTGTGTGTGTGTGTGTGTACACTTCTGTTCCCAAGTACCAAATCCTGCTGAGAAAAAAAAATTCCATCTATGAACCTATTGAATGCTGCTGCTATAAATTTTTCCCCCAACTTTATTTCCATTGATACTGTTGTAGTTCAGATTTTCCTTATTCTTCACCTGAGTTATTGCAGATTGGTTCCCTGAATCGACAATCCCCTATTTCCATTTCATCCTCAGGTCCCCAGAGCTAGCTTACTCTTGTGCGTTGTGTGTACATTTTCTCTCTCTTCCTTTCCCTTTTTGTCTTTCTAAAACTCTGTGTTGGCATTTCACCCCCCTAGAAGGGAGCATTAGAGGCTTTGTGGTCAGCGTCAGCCTACCCCTCAGTGTCGTCGTTCAGACATACCAGGCAGCTCAGTGTTCCTCCAGCAGTATTAAGTTCATATTACCATTGATTCAAGAGTTAGTTTCATTTTTTTTTTTTTTTTTGCGGTGCTGGGGATTGAACCCAGGGGCATTCTACCTCCGAGCTACACCCCCAGCCCTATTTTTTATTCATTATTATTATTTTTTTTTTTTGCGGTACTGGGGATTGAACCCAGAGGCATTCTACCTCCGGGCTACACCCCCAGCCCTATTTTTTTATTCTTTATTTTTTCAAACAGGGTCTCACTAAGTTGCGGAGGGCCTCACTAAGTAGCTGAAGCTAGCCGCGTACCTGGATCCTCCTGTCTCAGCCTCCCAAGTACTGGGATTACAAGCATGCGCCACCACGCCCGGCTTGAGATTTTTTTGTAGTGCACCTTTGTGTGTGTGTGTGTGTGTGGTACTGGGGATTGAACTAAGGGCCATTCTACCACTGAGCTAGATCCCCAGCCCTTTTTTATATTCTATTTTAGAAGAGAATCTCACTAAGTTGCCCAGGCTGGCCTCACACTTGTGATCCTCCTGCTTCAGTCTCCTGTGTAGCTGAGATTACAGGTATATGCTACCAAGCCCAGTTTGTAGTGTACTTCTTGAGAACAGAGACATCTTCAAGGTATCCCTATGCTTAACACAACTCCTAGCAAATATTATGCAAGTAATAAAATTGTAATTGAAATTAAATTCAGATTTATTTCTACTAATGAAACTTAGTATTATTAGCAGTCTTCATTGCTGTGGGGGGGGGGGATAGCGGGGATTGAACCCAAGGGCAGTCTACCTCTGAGCTACACCTCCAGCTCTTTTTTATTTTTATTTCTGTTTTGAAAGAGGGTCTCACTAGGTTGATGAGAATCTCATTACTTGCTGAGGCTGTCCTCGAACCTGCGATCCTCCTGTCCCAGCCTCCCAAGTAGTAGTATTACAGGCATGCGCCACCACGTCTGGCTCTTCATTACTAGTTTTTAAATTTATCAACCTGAGATTCAAAGCATCTGCAGGATTGAGTTATTTTAAGAAAAGAATTTCTCTGATAGATATGTAAAGGTTGAGCACTCTAATCTGAAAATCTGAAATCTGAAATGCTCCCAAATCTGAAACATTTTAAATGCCAGCATGACACTACAAGTGGAAAATTCCACACCTGACCTCATGTGACAGGTTTCAGTAAAAAAAAAAATAGGCTCGCTAGAGCCGGGCATGGTGGCACATGCCTATAATTCCAATACTTGGGAGGCTGAGACAGGAGGATCACAGGTTCGAGGCCAGCATCAGCAATTTAGTGAAACCTTTTAGCAACTTAATGAGATTCTGTTTCCAAATAAAAAATAAAGTAGGGCTGGGGGTGTAGCTTGGAGGTAAATTGCCTTTAGAGTATGTGTATGTGAAACATAAATGATTTTGTATCTAGACTTGGGTACCCTCCCCAAGATATCTCATCATATATATATAGATAGATAGATAGATATAGATATAGATATATATGCAAATATTCCAAAACCCTCAAGTTTGAAATACTTCTGGTCCTAAGCATTTCAGAAAAGGATACGCAGCCTGTATTTACAATTTTGTAGACTTAACCTTTGCACAGACTTTTTTGTTGTTGAAAAAATTCAAAATAAATCCATAAAAAATACAAAGGTACATTACCAACTACCTTTTTTTTTTTCTTTTTGAGGCACTGGGGATTGAACCCAGGGGCATTCTACCTCCAAGCTACACCCCAAGTCCTATTTTTTATTCTTTATTTTGAAACAGGGTCTCACTAAGTTGCTGAGGGCCTCACTAAGTAGCTGAGGCTGGCCGCGAACCCGGATCCTCCGGTCTCAGCCTCCCAAGTACTGGGATTTCAAGTGTGAGCCACCACACTTGGCTGCCAACTACTTTTTAATCTATGTAGTCAGGGATGAGGAATAGTCAGTTAACAGACTGATGAGGCTTTTAGCTTTTTATAGCATTTGAATCAGGGTTCTAAGTCAGGTAAGAGCTAGAATAGTTAATTGGCATTGTTTTTGGTGCCTGAATAAAAACTAAAGAAGAAGAAGGAAAAAAAAGGGAAGATGAGCTTGATTTTGAACTTGTTGAAACGGAAGTGAAGGTGAAGAAGAAATATTTGAGCCGGGCGTGGTGGCACACGCTTGTAATCCCAGTACTTGGGAGGCGGAGACCAGAGGATCTGGGTTCGTGGCCAGCCTCAGCTACTTAGTGAGGCCCTCTGCAACTTCGTGAGATCCGGTTTCAAAATAAAATATAAAAAATAGGGCTGGGGGTGTAGCTCAGAGGTAGAACGCCCATGGATTCAATCCCCGGTACCGCAAAAAAAAAAAAGAAATATTCGAGAGAGTTGTGATGGCATGGTATTATTCTCTGATAGTATAACAACTATTTAAACAGCATTTACAGAAATCCTTTTGTGAACAAATTTAGTGATGCTGGTATAAGGGGGAAAAAACCCACAAGAATTCATCCCAAATTTAGTAATGCTTCCCATTAAACACATGATTTCAGTTCTCAGGCTAACTAAAATTTACAAGATGTCTCTATAATACCTTTTGCTTTCTTATGGTACCCCGCCTGCACCCCCAAATATGGTGGATCGAGTTGTGAAAATGCTGGAGTTTGACAATATAGTTTATTGTGCTTTTAGTTACAAGTGGTCTGCCAAAATGAGCTGAGAACTAGAGTAAATGGATTTGAATTTATAGCAATTCAGTGATACAGAATATATTTTTTTCCATATTGCTCCAACAGCAAGGCAATTTGTAACTTTAATACTTCATACAGTGGGAAAATTACAGCTGTAGCAAAATCAATGGATATCTCTGGTTAATGTTCTGAAAAAAAATTGACTGAAGGAATGTTTGTCCAAATACGTGTTTTTATATACTTTATGCTACTTTTTAGAATATTATCACTTTGTGCTGTTTTGGAGGTCACTGGTTCTTTTCATCTTTCTGATGAGGAATTAGGGCTGAAGTTGTACATTTCATGCTTAGCAGATTTATTTGCAGTGATCTGGTGGTTTGAAGTTCTCTCTCTCTCTCTCTCTCTCTCTCTCTCTACCTAGTTTCATGCTTCCAGATTGTCTTTGAACTTCCCTTTCCTTCAGCTAGAGATTTAGAGTATTTGTTTACATGAGATACAGAATAATGTAGATTCTCATAAATGGCTCCTTGGTTCTTGGGTAGAAACTAAAATACTGGGCAGGACAGCCAAGCATCCCCAAACTGAATGTTAGTGGCAGCTGCATCAATATCCTGAGTTTTGAGTCAAAATTGTAATACAATTTAAGAGGGTAGCAATCAACCTGTGAGAATCCTTGTAGAGGGTGATTGATTTTTTTTTCTTCTTTAAATATTCCTTCAATTTTAAGTATTTAATTTTTCAGAATATGGACTATCACAATTTTTTTTTTTGCGGTACCGGGGATTGAAGCCAGGGGCGTTTTACCTCCGAGCTACACCCCCGGCCCTATTTTTTATCCCAAAATTGAAACCGGGTCTCACGAAGTTGCAGAAGGCCTCACTAAGTAGCTGAGGCTGAGGCTGGCCGCGAACCCGGATCTTCTGGCCTCCGCCTCCCAAGTACAAGCATGCGCCATCACGTCCGGCCACAATATTAATTTAAAAGAATGACCAATTTACTATAATATACATAGATGTTACGTTGAAAGAGATTATCTTGTAATTTAAAATACAAGAGGTAGTTTGAAGAGAGTCAGGTGGCAAAAGAGCAGGAAACTGAACATTTTAATCTGACCTACCTCTTCCTCTTTGAATTACTGCTAGTTTTATTTTAGCTGTTCCATTTGCCTCCCCACAGGCAGTGTGTTACCACTTCTGTTGCAATCTTCTCTACAGAGAGAGTTTGAATCACCTCTAAATTAGCAATATGAGTGGAATTTTGGCAGATGAGATCTCAGTCAGGAAACCAGCATTTTGTTTATGTTTAGATAATTTTCATGCATGGCCTATGAGCACTTGGTAAGAAGTCCAGTAAAAGAAGTCTAAAGAACAGAATATTTATTGTGAGTAGTCACCTTCACCTTTTTCCACTCAGGGGTTTGATTACCCCCCCCAAAAAAAAAAGGAAATGAAGGAGCTAAAGACAGTCCAAAAGTCTTTCTACTTAGTTGGCCAGTTTTTTTTTTTTTTTTTTTTGCGGTACTGGGGATTGAACCCAGGGGCGTTCTACCTCCGCACTACACCCCCGGCCCTATTTTTTTATACTTTATTTTGAAACCGGGTCTCATGAAGTTGCGGAGGGCCTCACTAAGTAGAGAGAGAGAGAGAGAAAGAGAGCTGAGGCTGGCTGGGAACCAGGATCCTCCGGTCTCCGCCTCCCAAAGTACTGGGATTACAAGCGTGAGCCACCACGCCTGGCTTGGCCATTTTAAAGAGTGTGAGGAGCCCAAACAAAAAGAGAACGAAGACCACAGCAGAGAATGTATGCCAGCAGCTGGCATGAATGCTTTTTTGGCACTGTTGAGAAAACCTTCAGACTCAAAAGTCTGAAGAGGAGGAGAATCCCTCCTTTAAGGGCAAGGAGCGAGAGTTAGACTGTTCCATAGTATAATTGAATTAGATTTGGGAAAGTCCTTCAAAACATACATCCATATCACAAAGAAGGTGTGAAAATCCCAGAAGTTTCCAGCCAAGAACGGCACTCGCTTCTATCAGAGTCACTGGTCACGCTGAAACTTGAGTGTCCTTTTTTATCAACTGACAAAGCAAATAAACTGAACAAATAAGAATGATTCCTTAGTACCCAAATGGCACACGTAAAGCTCTGTTATCCCTTGCAAAATATGCATACTGCAAGGGTAAAATTGGAATAAGTAGTATTAAGTTCTGCTCTTGGAACCTACCATGTGGAACAACTGTGCTATCATTTTTTTCTCCTTGATTCTGATAGTCATTAATCTCTCATTCTCATTTCCACTAGAGGGGAGTAAAAAGGATAGTAGTAAATCAGAATATTTAAATTTGTAGCTCATTTGTTTTTTAATTATCCTTGAGGCCTACAACACTTATCACTAAGGATCATTAATAATTAACTTGATGCACAGAATGAAAGTTTATACTTGCTTGATAGGGATAAACCAGCTATGGGAACCTCCATAATTCCAAAATAAACAAGTGGACTAGGTGATTAGTCATACACACACTACTGATCTTTATTTTGTTTGTGGTGCTGTGGAATGAACCCAGAACCCGTGTGCTACGTATGTGCTCTACCAATGAGCTACATCCCCAGTCCCTGTTACTACTAGTTCTTGAGATCCTTGATTGTAGAATGTGTTTTCCTATGCAAACAATATTCTATGTTTTATATTTCTTTCTTTTTTTTTGCGGTATCGGGGATTGAACGCAGGGGCGTTCTACCTCCGCGCTATGCCCCCGCCCTATTTTTTATACTTTATTTTGAAACCGGGTCTCACGAAGTTGCGGAGGGCCTCACTAAGGAGAGAGAGAGAGAGAGAGAGAGAGAGAGAGAGAGAGAGAGAGACAGGGAGAGAGAGAGAGCGAGAGAGCTGAGGCTGGCCGTGAACCCGGATCCTCCGGTCTCCGCCTCCCAAAGTACTGGGATTACAAGCGTGCGCCACCACGCCCGGCTTATGTTTTATATTTCTATTTGATCGCCTAATCTTTAACAAGTTAGCAGATGTCCTCTAAATAAAAAGGTGTTCATCTTCTCTCACCTTTTTTTTATTGTAGGAAAATATATTTAACACAGAATTTATCATTTTAACCATTTAAATTTCAGGGCATTAATTACTTTTGCAGTGTTAGCATAGCCAGCACCCCTGTCTATTTCTAAAATGTTTTCATCACCCCAAACTAAAACTCTGTACCTACTGAACAATAACTTTTCATTGCCCATCCCTAGCCTGTGGTTACCTTATTCTACTTTCTGTCTCTTTGAATTTGCCTGTTCTAGTCATTTCGTGTACATGGTATCATCCAATATTTGACCTGTTATGTATGACTTACTTCACTTAGCACAATATCTTCAAGGTTCATCCATGTTATAGTATATATCAGAATATTCCTTCCTATGGCTGAATAATATTCCATTTTATGTGTATAGACATAATACATAAAACACATAAACACGTTTTGTTTATCCATCAGTTGATGGACACATTGTTTTTCCTTTCGCTATTGCAAATAATGTTGCAATGAACACTGGTATTCAAGTATCTGAGTTTCTGCTTTCAATTCTTTAGGGAATATATACTTAGGAGTGGAATTGCTGGGTCATATCATGTATTAGTCCATTTTCCATTGATATAACAAAATATCTGAAACTGGATAATTTGTGAATAACAGAGGTTGTGATTTAGTTCACAGTTTTAGAGGATCGAGGGCATGACATTGACATTGGCTGAGCTCTGATAAGGACCTTACACAGCGAATGCATCACAGTGGCCAGGGTGCACTGGGGATTGAACCCAGGGGCATTCTACCTCTGAGCTACACCCCCAGCCCTATTTTATTCTTTTATTTTGAAATAGGGTCTCACTAAGTTGCCGAGGGCCTTCTTAAATTGCTGAGGCCGACTTCAAACCTACAATCCTCCTGTCTTAGCCTCCCAAGTCCTGGGATTACATGGTATCATCATGCCCTGCTCAGTCTTGCTTTTTTATAACAGTCCTCTTGGGAGAACTAACCAGGGTCCCATGATAACTATCAATCCCTTCTGAGGGCAGTGCCCCAGTAACCTAACAACCTCCCACTAGGCTGCCCCTCATCAAGGTCCCATCACCTCCTTACATCACCACGCTGGGGACCAAGCTTCCACACGTGGACCTTTGGGGGCAAGCCATATCCAAACCATAGTAAATGGTAATTCTATGTTTTGCTTTTTAAGGAACTCCCAAGCCATTTTCCATAATAACTTCACTGCTCTACCTTCAACTAGCAATAGATGTGGAGTCTAATGTCTCCACATCCTTGGCAACACTTTATTTATTTATGTATTTGTGATAGCCATCCTGTTGGGTGTGAAATGGTGTCTCACCGTGGTTTTGATTCACATGTGTCTAATGACTAATGATTCTGAGCATCTTTTCATGTGCTCATTGGCCATTTATGTGTGTTCTTTGAAGAAATGTTCATTCAAGTCCTTTGCCTGTTTTTTAGTTGAGCTGTTTGCCCTTTGCCTTTCTATTGTTCTTCTCCCTCTTTTTAATTTTTAACTAAAGTTAATTTTAAATTCACATTCTCACCTATCAATATAGTAAAAGTTCGTATTTCTTTAAACACAGGTAAATGTTTTTCTGTTAGCCTTTCATTGCTACATACATTGAAATAAGGCCAAATGCTTTTTCAAAAACCAACACCTGAGGATCCTGTCTCTAAGTAAAAAAATTTTTCTGGGTGCTTTAATGGTGTGGAATTCCTTGTCTTTGCTCCCAAATCTCAGTTTAATGAGACTTATATAGGGTATGATTCACCGAGAAGTATTCCAGAAAATAAACATTCTTTTTTCCTCAGAATGATGACCTTGAAGAGATGATCTCTATCTCAGCCTGGGATCCATAGATTCTTGGAGATTCCTGAGTGTATTCTTGGGCTCTTAAAGTTTCAGAACTTAAAAATATTGTGTTTTTATATCAATAATAACTTAAAAATCATTATAAAGCCTGACTTTCACAATTTTTTTTTTTTTTTGCGGTACTGGGGATGGAACCCAGGGGCATTTTACCTCTGAGCTACACTCCCAGCCCTATTTTTTATTCTTTATTTTGAAACAGGGTCTCACTAAGTTGCAGAGGGCCTCAATAAGTAGCTGAGGCTGGAAGTGAACTTGTGATCCTCCTGTCTCAGCCTCCCAAGTACTGGGATTACAAGCATGCGCCACCACGCCTGGCTCTGACTTTCACAATTTAAGAACACTTGTATGGACCAAGACTTTGGTTGCATCAGTTTACTGAATCTGGGTTTACAGGACCTCTGGGGGGTCAGAGGACACAACCTTGGCAGGTCTATAGGATTTTTTTTAACTTAATAGTTAAGTTTAAGAAATACTGGTGAAAGCCAGATCCTCTCCTTTCACAAAGAAGGCCTAGGGAAGTTAAGTGACGTGTTCAAGATAACAGCAAGTTAATAAAACCAACACCGAAATTCAAGTCTTGTAAGGCTTCATTTTGCTTGCTTATTTATTTATTTATTTATTTATTTATTTATTTATTTTGCGGTACCGGGGATTGAACGCAGGGGCGTTCTACCTTCGCACTACGCCCCCGGCCCTATTTTTTTTATGCTTTATTTTTGAAACTGGGTCTCACGAAGTTGCAGAGGGCCTCGCTAGGTAGAGAGAGAGAGAGAGAGAGAGAGAGAGGAGAGAGGAGAGAGAGATAGGTTAATCGATCGCGCGCGCATGCATGCTGAGAGAGAGAGAGAGAGAGAGAGAGGAGAGAGGAGAGAGAGATAGGTTGATCGATCGCGCGCGCATGCATGCTGAGGTTGGCCGCGAACCCGGATCCTCCGGTCTCTGCCTCCCAAAGTACTGGGATTACAAGCGTGCGCCACCACGCCCGGCTATTTATTTATTATTATTTATTTATTTGGTGCTATCATGAGACTACTGCAGTGACCCTGTCCTCGCTGAGTTTATAATGTAGCAGGGAAAGAAAATGAATAAGCTGTCACTAAAACAGTGAGTGCTGTGAGGGAGGAAAAAAGGTGATATGAGTTGTATAGAATGATAACAGGTTATTTAACCTAGTCTGAGAGTTGTGGGGGATTGGTTTTTGTATGCTGAGAATTGAAGAGAGGAGTTCTCTTAGGGGAGCTATCGTTTCAGAGGACGTAAGGTGTGTTGGCTCTGAGGTAGGAAAAGCAGTTTACTTACTGATTTAAATGGAGGAAAGAAGTTTATTGAGGCTCTGAGATAAGCAAGAACTAGGTTATTCTGGGCAGTTTGTGTTTAAGACAGTTAGGAGTCAGTGTAGAGTTTAAACAGGGGAGTAATATGTTCTGATTTGTGTCTGTAGAAGATCACTCTGGCTAGTATACGGAATTGATTGGAAAAGATAAAGAGCAGATAGGACACCTGATAGGAAGCTACTGGGAAGGTGCATGTGAGAGAGGAGAGTGGCTTGGATTATAGAGAATAAAGAGATTAGGAGAAGTGGCTGAATGTAAATATTTAATGAGTAGAATCAAGAGGACTTCATGATTGATTGGATATGGCTATTGATGCAGGGTGTTAGGATTTTTGCAAAGTTTAAGATAGGGCTCACTGAGCCTGGTGTGGTGGCACATGCTTGTAATCCTAGTACTTGGGAGGCTGAGATGGGAGGATTGCAGTTTGAGGCCAGCCTCAGCAACTTAGTGAGGCCCTCTACTACTTAGTGAGACCCTGTTATAAAACAAAAAATAAAATAGGGTTGGGGGTGTAGCTCAGAGGCAGAATGCCCCAGTACCCCCTCCCCCCACACACACACAGAAGCCGGGCATGGTGGCACATGCTTGTAATCCCAGTACTTGGGAGACTGAGACAGGAGGACTGCAGGTTCGCAGCCAGTCTTAATTATTTAGTGAGGCCCTCTGCAACTTAGACTGTTTCAAAAAATAAAGAATAAAAAAAAAAAAAAGGG
>PVJS01045601.1:0-16170 GCA_004027185.1 Glis glis
AACCCGGATCCTCCGGTCTCCGCCTCCCAAAGTACTGGGATTACAAGCGTGCGCCACCACGCCCGGCTAGTCCATTCCTCTTTGTTGTCAAGTAATACTACATTGTATGGATATACTACAGTCTTTTTATTCATTCATCAACTGATGAACGTTTTCAGATTTTTTGTTTTGCTATTATAAATAAAACTGCTGTAAAGATTCATGTCCAAGTCTTTGTGGAGCATATGTATTCATTTCTCTTGGGTAAATATCTAGGAGTGGGACTGTGGGTTATAGAATAAGAAGAAGCAACAGTGACTGTGAATTGATAATTGTTCAAGCTGGTGATGGATGCATGGAGGTTCTTGTATACTTTTCTCTCTACTTTTGTATATGTTTAACTTTCTTTATAATAAAACATTATATTATCTCTTATTTTTTTCTGTATTCACAGGCAATTATTTCGGATTGAAGGAGTAAAAAGTGTGTTCTTTGGACCAGATTTCATTACTGTCACAAAGGTATATATAGGATTACTTAAATAAGACTTGAAGTACTTTTAGTTTTTTCTAAATTCAATTTTTCTAAATTCTCCAGGATTTCCATTCTTAATATGTTTTACACATCCTGTTACTAAAAATCTCCAATGAAGTTTACATCTTACATTTCTCATTAATTATTTAAGAAAAAATTCCATTTGAAAGTTAGTCCAGATCCACTATAGTCCAGAGGCTTCATTTTTATTTTTATTTTTTGTGGTACTGGGATTGAGCACAGTGTTCTACCTCTGAGCTATACTCCCAGCCTTATTTTATTTTTTATTTTGAAACAGGATCTCACTAGTTATCATACGATAACCTCCAACCAGTACAAGTCTTTGTGGAGCACATGTACTCACTGTGCATGCTCCTGGTGAGCCCTGTGTTTCACCCTCCCAAGTCCTGGGATTATGTGCGTTCACCACTGCGCCCAGCTCAGATGCCTCATTTTTCAGAAGAAAAAAAACTCGAGCCTCAGCAAGTTAAATGCATTGTCCATGATTATATAGCCACCCTGCTGCAAAACTCAACCTCGCATGACTAGAATTTAGACTTTCAAGTATTATTTTTACTAATTCTTAGTTTAAATTGATAGAAGAGGCCAGGCGTGGTGGCGCACGCTTGTAATCCCAGTACTTTGGGAGGCGGAGACCGGAGGATCCGGGTTCGTGGCCAGCCTCAACTCTCTCTCTCTCCCTGTCTCTCTCTCTCTCTCTCTCTCTCTCTCTTTCTTTCTCTCTCTTTCTCTACTTGGTAAGGCCCTCCGCAACTTTCATGAGACCCGGTTTCAAAATAAAGTATAAAAAAATAGGGCTGGGGGTGTAGCGCGGAGGTAGAACACCCCTGGGTTCAATCCCCGGTACCACAAAAAAAAAAAAATTGATAGAAGAGAAAGAAAAGCAAATAAATAATTTATGAACAAATTATACATGTATATATTTTATTTATTTATTTATTTATTTATTTATTTATTTATTTGTTTGTTTATTGTGGTACTGGGGACTGAACCCAGGGGCATTCTATCTCTGAGCTACACCCTCAGCCCTATTTTATTTTTTAATTTTGAAACCGGGTTTCACTAAGTCATGGAGGGCCTCACTATAAGTAGCTGAGGCTGGCCTTGAACCTGTGATCCTCCTGTCTCAGCCTCTATGTACTGGAATTACAAGCGTGCACCACCACACCCAGCTACATGTATGTATTTTATATAAACAAATTATATATACATTTATCTGTTGCCACGATGTAAGTACCTACTTTGAAAAGGAGTATATATTCATTCTGTTGAGATATATATATTAATTTTAGATATAAAATATATGTATTTATACACATCCCACCATCCTGCATTAATGCTTCAGAACTTCACAGTTAAGTGCAGTGGACTGTGTAATTGTAGCACTTAACCTCTAAATGTCACAAAAGCAAGCTAAGTTTGCTACCTATTCCAACAGTTGAGGCAGTATTGGCTAGAAAAGGCTATTTCACTTTAAGTCTACTAGATTAATGGGAAATTAACTATTTAAGTTTAAACTATGAGTCCTCTTAAATCTGGTAATTGATGTAGGTATATTTAGCTTAATCACTTGCCCAATACTGTTTCAAAATCTAAAGTATTTACTAAACTCCCTTTAAGCAATTTGGAAGGATTACTCTGAGTTCTTGATGTGGTTTGAAAGTGAACATACTGGGTCAGCGATGTATTACAACTAGTCCAGAATTCCCCTGTAGCTATTTATGTATTAGAGAAAAATATGATTTTCCTCCTTGGTGGCAATCCTTATGGTTATGGGTATTCTTACAGCTATTCTAATTGGAAAATGTTTTTACCTGTTGTTTAAAATGTTAGTTGTTCTAAATTCCCAGTAAGCCCTTTCTTGACCATTTCAAGTGACACTCCTTGCAGAAGCTTGTTGTCCCGTTTTATTCATTACATTTACCACTTAATCATATTTTAAATTTATTTTTATTATCTGTCTTTCGTGCACTAAAATGTAAACTCCATGAAGATAAAGACTTTTTTGTCCATCTTAGCCTGGTGTGGGAGCTATGTGGGAGGCTGAGGAAAGACGATGACAAGTTTGAGGTCAGTCTGGGCAATTTAGTGAGACCCTGTCTCAAAAGGGTTGTGGATGTAGCTTAGAGGTAAGATATTGCTGAGCATGAGCAAGGCCCCAAAACTGAAAAAAACAAAACAAAACTGATTATCCATCTTGTTAAGTTCACCTACAATGATAAGTAGTACATAGTAGGCACTCAAAAAAATTTATAGAAGAACACTGTGATATGAAGTTTTCCTAAAGTAAATTTTTAGGCTTCAAGTCATTTCCTCTGAACGAGGGGTTATTTATGGTAAGCAAATTTGTGTTTCTGTTTTTTGTTTTTTGTTTCTGTGTATGTAGTACTGGGGATTGAACCCAGAGGCATTTTACCTCTGAGTTACACCCCCAGCCCTACTTTTATTTTTTTTTATTTTGAAACAGGGTCTCAGTAAGTTGCTGAGGGCTTCGCTAAATTGCTAACACTGTCCTTGAACCTGAAATCCTCCTGTCTCAGTCTCCCAAGTACTGGGATTACTCGCATGCTCCATCATGCCTGGCCAAATCTATGTTGACCAATCCCCAGCTGTCACACATTTATAGACTTCTGGCCCATCTTCAGTCCTTCCTTTTTTTTTTTGATTTGTGGTACTGGGGATTGAACGAACCCAGGGGCAGTATACTTCCGAATTACACCCCAGCTCTATTTTATTTTTTTTATTTTGAAACGGTCTCACTATGTTGCTGAGGGTCTTGCTAAGTTGCTAAGGCTGGCCACGAACCAACGTTCCTCCTGTTTCAGCCTCCCAAGTACTAGGATTACAGGCATGCACGACTACACCTGTCTTCTAAATTAGTTCTTAATCCATGAAAAAAAATAGCCCCTTTATCTATGTTGACTCAATTTTTTTTTCTTTTTGGTACTGGGGATTGAACCCAGGGGCATCTACCTCCAAGCTACACCCCCAGCCCTATTGTTTATTCTTAATTTGAAACAGGGTCTCACTAAGTTGTGGAGGGCCTCACAAAGTAGTTGAGACTGGCTGCGAATCCAAATCCTCCGGTCTCAGCCTCCCAAGTACTTGGATTATAAGCTTGTGCCACCATGCCCGGCTTGACTCAATTTTTAATAGTATTTAAGCTTAGATTCTAGCTAACAGTATCCTGAAAGTCTAGACTGCACTTAATAGTTTTTCTTCCTGAAGAACTTTCTCTTTAAAAACTAGAACAAACCATATTGCTTTTCTTTTTCTAGGTGCTAGTCCTATTTAGGTATTTACTAATCCTATCTTTTTAAAAAAATCATTCATTCATTCATTCATTTTTTTGGTGGTACCAGGGATTGAACCCAGAGGCATTCTACCTCTGAGCTACACCCCCAGCCCTGTTTTTTATTCTTTATTTTGAAACAGGGTCTCACTAAGTTGCTGAGGGCTTCACTAAGTAGCTGAGGCTGGCCGCATACCCGGATCCTCTGGTCTCAGCCTCCCAAGTACTAGGATTACAAGCGTGTACCACCACACCCAGCCTATCTTTTTATTAATTAATTTATTTTTATTTGTGTGTGTGTGTGTGTGTGTGTGTGTGGCCAGAGGCATTCTACCTCCGAGCTACATCTCCAGTCCTATTTCCTTTTTATTTTGAAACAGGGTCTCTCTAAGTGTGGAGGGCCTCACTAAGTTGCTCAGGCTGGCTTCCAACCTGTGATTCTCCTGTCTCAGCCTCCCAAGTACTGGGATTACAAGCATGCTCCACCACGCACAGCTTTGAAGGTCATTTAAATGAGACCTTAAAGAGCTAGAACTGACATATATTCTCCAGAAATGGGGGCCACTGCATAATGTAGGATATATATAGGAAAAGATTCTTAAGAAATACAAAGTGAGCCGGGCGTGGTGGCGCACACTTGTAATCCCAGTACTCGGGAGGCTGAGACAGGAGGATCCGGGTTCACGGCCAGCCTCAGCAACTTGTGAGGCCTTCCGCAACTTAGTGAGACCCAGTTTCAAAATAAAGAATAAAAAAATAGGACTGGGGGCGTAGATCGGAGGTAGAATGCCCCTGGATTCAATCACCAGTACCACCAAAAAAAAAAAAAAGGGAGAGATACAAAGTCGTGTTCTGTATTTTGTCTTTGCCTTGGTTGGAAATGTAGCATTTTCCTTTGTATGTTTATAGGAAAATGAAGAATTAGACTGGAATCTACTGAAACCAGATATTTATGCAACAATGATGGACTTCTTTGCATCTGGCTTACCCCTAGTTACTGAGGAAACATCTTCAGGGGAAGCAGGTAACAATATTGCATTGAGTAATTAATATTTATCCTTTTTTTTAGATTGTTCTACTTACTTCACATTTGTCTTGATGTCAAAAATGATAAGAATACAGATTTTTATAATTTAATATATTTAACTCTGGAACCATTCCAGAGGGAGAAAAACTTTATATATACTATTTTATTCATCATTTTAAAGATTTTGTGAATACCCAGGCATGGTGGCACACACCTGTAATCCCAGTACTTGGGAGGCTGAGATGGGAGGATCACAGGTTTGAGCCCAGCCTCATTAATTTAGCAAGACTTTCAGAACCTAGTGAGACCCTGTTTCAAAGCAAAAAACTAAAATATGGCTGGAGGTGTAGCTTAGACCCTGCTTCATAGTAAAAAAGGGCTAGGGGTGTAGCTTAGTGGTAGAGAGCCCCTGGGTTCAATTCCTAGTGCTGCAAAAAAAAAAAATAAAAGAAGAAAAACTAATACTATATATATTTTCTGCAGGCCTACATGTGTAGTAAAGGTATATAACAAATAAAGTTTGCACACATTATCTGGAACTGGAAGGGGGAAAGGGATGGAAGTATAAGGGCAACAGCTGTATCTTTATAAATATTTTAAGATGGATCTAAAGCAACTGTGGCAAAAAGTTAACGTTTGTAAAATTCCCAGCACTGCAAAGAAAATAAAGCTAAAATTTGTTAAATCTGAGTTAAGGGAAAACTAGTGACCATTATATTATTTTCTGCATGTTAAAAAATTTTCATAATTGGCTGGGTGTGGTGGTGTATGCTTGTAATCCCAGCTACTGGAGAGTCTAAGGCAGGAGGATCACAAGTTTGAGGCCAGCCTGGGCAACTTAGTGAGATCCTGACTCAAAATAAAAAAATAAAATAGGGCTGCAGGTGTAGTTCAATGGCAGAGCACCCCTAGATTCAATCTTTAGTACCACCTACACATACAAAGATGTCATAATTGAAAATTTTAGTTTTGTATAAAGATTTATCTACAAATTTTTTGGTACTTTTATTTAAAAAGACTCAAAGTTAATATAATTTAATATTAATAGTTATTTATGGGGTTACCAGGAATATAGTTTTTGTTATAGTGTAATATGAATTCTCTGTATTTTGTTTTCCCACAGGTAAATAAATTTCTCAAGAAAAGATTAAAATCTCATAGAAAGGAATTGGTGAAGACTAGTATATACTTTATAAAAGTAAAGTAAAAACCAAAAGTGAAACAAAATGAAAAACCAACTTTTTGCTCAGATTTGTAGACTATTTCAGAAATTTCCAGAAGGCTTATATCTATATGTAGTATGGTTATATTTTTGAATATTACTAAATTGAGAAAGTGAAGATGTAACTTAACTTGTAAAGTAGGGGTGCCTTTTTGTCTCAAAATTCGCATAGCCTATTTTTCTGCTGCTTTTTAAATCCTTGAGAACTATAAAAGTTTACAAATTTACTGGTCAAAAACGTCAAGCCCTAACGTGATTAATAGATCAAGGATGTCAGTATACTCACCTTTTTTTTTTTTTTTTTTTTTTTTTCGGTACTGGGGGTTTAAAAAAGGGGTGTTTTTCCTCCACGCTACACCCTTGGCCCTTTTTTTTTTTTTGTATTTTGAAACCGGGTCTCATGAAGTTGCGGAGGGCCTCACTAAGGAGAGAGAGAGAGAGAGAGCGCTGAGGCTGGCCACGAACCCGGATCCTCCGGTCTCTGCCTCCCAAAGTACTGGGATTACAAACATGCGCCACCACGCCCAGCTAGTATACTCACCTTTATCACTTGAGTTGATCAATATTCCTTGATTTTTCTTCAGAGAATCAAATGAATGATTCTGTTTCCCCAAAATCATCTATGTCATATTACAAATTACATGTTCTGTGCTTATGTTTTTAATGAGCCATGAAGTTAAAATCATTCTATTTTCGTACTTGTACTTCTTTGAATACTAAATTTCTACTGTTAATTTTTTAAATTTATAATTGTTTTCAGCTTCTGAAGAAGATGACGAAGTTGTGGCAATGATTAAGGAATTGTTAGATACTAGAATACGGTATGTGCCCCTCGACCTGAAATCAACTGCTATAGAGGCAACTTTCATTATAGCAATATACTTTTAGCTTTCCATAAGATTATAGTAGAGTTCCAAAATAACTACAAGTTAATATAAACCACCATAGGCAACCATAACAATTGAACTTAAAGCTTGTATTTCTCTATATTTACAGAGATATTTATTTATTTACTTAACTTATTTATTTATTTATTTTTATGGAACTGGGAATTGAACCCAGGGGCATTCTACCTCTAAGCTATACCCCCAGCCCTTCTTATTTTTTATTGTGAGACAGAGTCTCACTAAGTTATCACGTGCTGGATTACAGTCCTGCACTACCACGCTCGGCTTTAATTAGCTTGAGTTAGCCATTCTTCAGTGTGTACATATTTCAGAACATCATGTTGTACACAATACATATGTATGTAATTTTTATTTATCAATTAAAATAATTTTTTTAAAAGATGCCGGGCATGGTGGCACACATTTGTAATCTCAGTACTGGGAGTCTGAGATAGGAGGATCACAGGTTCAAAGCCAGCCTCAGCAATTTAGCGAGGCTCTCAGCAACTTAAAGAGAACCCCTTTCCAAATAGGAAATAAAGTAGGGTTGGGGATGTAGCTCGGAGATAGAATGCTCCTGCATTTAATCCCCAGCATCACAAAAAAAAAAAAAGAAAAGAAAAAAGAAGAAAGAGAGAGAGAGAGAGAGAAAGAAAGAGAAAGAGAGAAAAAGAAAGCCAGCCAGCCTAACATTCAGAGGCTCGTCCTGTAGGCACCTGCTTATTCTTAGTTGCATAGGAAAAGAGGCTAAGAAGGCAAACAAAAGTCATTTGGAAAGCAGAGCAGAGCTTTGGCAGTTTTATAGCACCAGGGTGGGGACAAAAATTAGCGTTTGGAGGTTGGGCTTCAAGAAACATGCAGGCTCTTGGTTGGGCTTCTTGGAGAATGATGCCCTTGAAATGTGGCAAACCAGAGGCAGACCATGCTTATAGAACAGTAGTCCAGTAAAGAGTTACCTTAATTCTAGTAGATTGAGCTGTTGCTGAAAGATAGGATGAATCCTAAAAAAAACTAGATAAATATGATTAAAATATTTAAGAAAATCAATGAAAAGATAAAGAATTGCATACATGATTTGTGCATTTTTCTGTGTTAATATTATATTTCAATGAAAAGTTTATCTGAAAAAAAAAGAGATATGTGGTATATGTTAATCTCCTTCTTCCTTTGTCAAAAGAAGTGAATATGTTTATTGGTCCTGTGTGGTGGCACATGCCTGTAATCCCAATACTGGGGAGGCTTAGACAGGAGGATCACAGGTTTGAGGACAGCCTTAGCAACATAGTGAGACTCTCAGCAACCTAGTGAGACCCTGTTTCAAAATAAAAAATTAAAAAGAGGGCTGGAGCCGGGCATGGTGGCGCACGCTTGTAATCCCAGTACTTGGGAGACTGAGACAGGAGGATCATAGGTTCGCAGCCAACCTCAGCTACTTAGTGAGAGCCTCCACAACTTAAGTGAGACCCTGTTTCAAAATACAAAATAAAGCCGGGTGTGGTGGCGCATGCTTGTAATCCCAGTACTTGGGAGGCTGAGACCAGAAGATCTGGGTTCGCGGCTAGCCTCAGCTATTTAGTGAGGCCCTCCACAACTTACTGAGACCCTGTTTCAAAATAAAGAATAAAAAATTGGGCTGGGGTTGTAGCTCAGAGGTAGAATGTCCCTGGGTTCAATCCCCAGTACCGCCAAAAAAAAATATATATATATATATACAAAATAAAAAGTAGGGCTGGATTGTACTTTGGAGGTAGAATGCCCCTAGGTTCAATCCCCAGTACCAAAAAGAAAAAAAGAGGGCTGGAGTGAAGCTCAGAGGTAATTGCCCCTTGGTTCAATCCCTAGTACCATATACACAGACACAAAAAGAAGTGAATGTGTTTATGTAAGGTCTCACAGTAATTACTAGGAAATTTGAAATTTTAAATGCTTAAAAAGATTATTAGGCCGGGCGTGGTGGCGCACACTTGTAATCCCAGTACTTAGAAGGCGGAGACCGGAGGATCCGGGTTCGCAGCCAGCCTCAGCTACTTAGTGAGGCCCTCGGCAACTTCGTGAGACCCGGTTTCAAAATAAAGTATAAAAAATAGGGCCGGGGGTGTAGCTCGGAGGTAGAACGCCCCTGGGTTCAATCCCCGGTACTGCAAAAAAAAAAAAAAAAAAAGATTATTAGTAAGGCGAAATGTAATAAGTAGAGCTAATATTTGTATGAGTGAATTTTGGCTATTTAAGGTTCAGAAAATTAAAATGATAGATAAGACTTAATCACAGTTATTGTTCTCTGATCTAAGAGTAGCTCTAACTTTGTGAATTTTACCAATATAAAACCTAAGTTCTGAGCCATATTAAATTAAAAATTTTCAGTGAAAACTTCTCTTCTTTTAAACGTGTCACAAATACATCTATGACCACAGGCCGACTGTGCAGGAAGATGGAGGAGATGTAATCTACAAAGGCTTTGAAGATGGCATCGTACAGCTGAAACTTCAAGGTTCTTGTACTAGCTGCCCCAGTTCAATCATTACTCTCAAAAATGGGATTCAGAACATGCTGCAGTTTTATATTCCGGAAGTAGAAGGCGTAGAACAGGTATGGCAGTTTGGATTTAATATTAAGATAAATTTGAAAAGAAATTTGTTACCTGATTTTCTCTCCAAGAGCAAGATCTTCTCAATTTTTTTTTATCAGACTTGAAACTTCCTTATTTTAGAAGTAACTTCAGTATAATAAGTGCCTACTACATGCCAGACATTTTTACAAATATTACCTCACTTAATCTTGTAGTAACATAGTACATTAAGTCATTCCCATTTTGTGTGTAAGGAAACAGACTCAGAAAGTATTCTGTTGCTGATTGTAGAAATATTATGAAAAGGGGATTCAAAACATCATGCAATTTTATAGATAAATTTTAGAGATCTTTAGTGGAAGAGCTCCACATCATTTATCTACTTCTTGTTGTTGTTCTCTCTCTCTCTTTCTTTTTTTCAGTGTTGCACATGCTAGCCAAATGCCCTACCACTAAGCTACACCCCCAGCCTTTTTTATTTTTTAAAATTTTGAGACAGGGTCTTGGTCTCTCCTGAGTAGCTGAAGTTACAGGTGTGCATCACCACTTGTTCTTGCATGTTTGTGTGTGTGATCTCTCTCTTTTTTTTTTTTTGTTTTTTTTTTTTTGCAGTGCCAGGGATGGAGCCTAGGGCCTCATTCATATTAGGCAAATGGTCTACCACTGAGCTACACCCTCCCTGATTCTTATTTTTTCTTTTTCTTTTCTTTTTTTGTTTTGTGTGTGTGGTACTGGGGATTGAACCCAGGGCCATTTTACTTCTGAGCTACCCCCCAACCCTTTTTATTTTTTGTTTTGAAACAGGGTCTTGCTAGGTTGCTAAGTGTCATGCTATGTTGCTGAGGCTGTCCTCAAACCTGCGATCCTCCTGTCCCAGCCTCCCAGGTACTGGGATTGTAAGTGTGTTCCACCACACCCAGCTAGTTCTTATTCTTAATGATACAGGCAAGGAGCTCATCGAAGAATCATGCTTTGTTGTGCAGTAAAAGAAAGTACTAAGTAGGGTTATTGAGCTTTATCTACAGATGATGTCAGCATTTTTTCTTCCCCAACATGCCTAAGGAGTACAGCACAGCTCCTTAGCAGTCAGAGTGACTTTCACTGTGGTGATTATCAGCCAAAAGGCATGACATTTATGGAAAAAGATTATCAAGGAGAAAAGAAGGTGTGGAAATTGGAGATTTGATTTGTACCCTTAGGGAGAGAGTGTCTCCTCCCAGCTCCTTTGAGAATCACTTTTCTCTGAGTACTATTAAAATCCATCCTTTTGGTCCAATACATGTCATCTTCTCTTTGAAGTCATTATCAGTCCTCTGCTTGGAATGAAACCCTACTTTGGACCAAAGTGTCTTTCCATGTAAGCTTCCTGAGAGACTAGAAATCATATCTAGGTCTTTATATTTCTCTGTACCAACTAGTCCTATGTCTTACAAACGTAGTTTGTAAACTATGCATAGTGTAGCACACTTTGCACTGTTTGTATTAAATAAGTATTTGGGGATATTATTCTAAATTTAAGAATAATTCTGCCTAAAATAGTTGATTTATAAATTTCTTTGTATTGGATACTGCAGAAATTGGATATAAAATACTAATTTCTAGCCAGGCATGGTGGCGCATGCCTTTAATCCCGGTACTTGGGAGGCTGAGACGGGAGGATTGCAGGTTCGAGGACAGCCTCAGCAAGTAGTGAGACTCTCATCAACCTAGTGAGACCCTGTTTCAAAAATAAAAATAAAATAGGGCTGGGGGTGTAGCTCAGAGGTAAAATGCCCCTGGGTTCAATCCCCCAGTACCACAAAACAAAAACCTAATGTCTTTTTTTTTTTTTCAGTACTGGGGATTGAACCCAGGGGCATTCTACCTGTGAGCTACACCCCCAGCTCTATTTTTTATTCTTTATTTTTGAAACAGGATCTCACTAGGTTACGGAGGGCCTCACTAAGTAGCTGAGGCTGGCCATGAACCTGCAATCCTCCTATCTCAGCCTCCCAAGTGCTGGGATTACAAGCATGCACCACCATGCCCTGCAAACCTAGTTTCTTACAAGTATAATACTGATTTTTATTCAACCCAAAAGAGAAACCATGAGATTTCCATTCATTATCGTTTGTCTCAGATAAGAACCAAATTCACCTAGGTTTAAATAGCCATTTATGAGCTGTGTGTGGTGGTGCACGCTTATAATTCCAGTTCTTGGGAGGCTGAGACAGAAGGATTGCAGGTTCACGGCCAGCCTCAGCTACTTAGTAAGGCCCTTTGCAACTTAGTGAGACTCTGTTGCAAAATAAAAAATAAAAAATAGGGCTGGGGGTGTAACTCGGAGGTAGAATGCACCTGGGTTCACTTCCAGTACCACAAAAAAAGAAAAAATAGCCATTTTTTTAAAAGAATTTGTCTTAATTAAATAAGAACTCACCACTGTCTAATTGCAACTGAACTTTTATTGTACAGTTACAAAAAAGTCTTCACAAAAATATTTGGAAAAGCTGGGCGTGGTGGTGCACGCTTGTAATCCCAGTACTTGGGAGGTAGAGACCGGAGGATCGGGGTTCGCGGCCAGCCTCAGCTACTTAGTGAGGCCTCTGCAACTTTGTGAGACCTGTTTTCAAAATAAAGTATAAAAAAAAATAGGGCCAGGGGTGTAGCTCGGAGGTAGAAAGCCCATGGGTTCAATCCCTGGTACCACAAAAAAAAAAAAAAAAAAAAAATTGGAAAAATATACCACTTCATAGCTAACTCTTACAGAGAAGATAATTTGCTAACAAAACTTGGGTTTTGCAAATTAAGATGCAGGTAGTATTTTTGAGCCAGTGCTCATAGCTCAAGGAAAACATGGCTTATTTGGTCACTGATAAGGGCATTTTGATTAAACAATATATTTGTTAGAACTTTTTTTTTTTGGTGGTGGTATTGGGAATTGAACCCAGGGCACATGATAGGCAAGTACTCTACCACTGAGCTACTTCCCCATCCCCCCCCCTTTTTTTTGCGGTACTGGGGATTGAACCCAGGGGCATTCTGCCTCCTAGGTACACCCCTGGCCCTATTTTTTAATCCTTTATTTTGAAACCGGGTCTCACGAAGTTGCGGAGGGCCTCACTAAGTTCACTCGCCACGAACCCAGATCCTCCGGTCCCCGCCTCCCAAGTACTGGGATTACAAGCGTGCGCCACCACACCCGGCTTCCCATCCCATTTTATTTTGAGACAGGGTCTTGCTAAATTGCCCATGAAGATGCTTCACCACCGCCTTCCCCAGTTGTCTCTTATGTCCTGTTGCCTTTCAGTTACATGCTTTCGATGCAACAATTCTCTGCTTTTAGTTGCTTTATCAGTTCTCTGCAAATTGCTTATGGTTATTAGTATTTAAAGCACAATTTTGAAGGAAACAAAAATAATTATCCTCTTAGTCCCAAAGGAATATTTTGCGTCAAACTGCCTTAATACAATAAAAAATAAACACACTGAAATAGCATGATACTCACATATCCTACTTGGTATCATTGGCATTTTATGAGATGGGGTTTGTATATACATTTGCATTACACATTTTTAGAAAGCAAACACATAAGTGATATCAAAAGACTAATTTAAAATCAAAGTGCTGGGTACAGTAATATATAACTATAATCCCAGCTACACGGGAGGCTGAGATAGGAAGATCAAAATTTAGGGGCCAGCCTGGGCAATTTTTTTTTTTTTACTTCTTTTCTTTTCTTTTTTCTGGGACAGGGTCTCACTGTGTTGCCTAGGATGGTCTTGAACTCCTGGGTTCAAGCAGTTCTCCCTCCTTGGTCTCCTGGGATTATAGATATGTGCCACCATGCTTGACTTATCTAGATTTTTTTTTTAAAAAAACTTACTTTTGTTCATATACATATATATATATATATATATATATATATATATATCCTTTTCTAAAAAATTACATTGGTTGACACTTCAGTGGATTGACAAAAAAGGAATGTTTTTATTCATTTGCCTAGGGTGGAGTGATGAATTGACTGTTAGATTGTAAACTTGAATTGGCATATAATTGTATAGGTGTGGTGGTAAGAAAAAAAATTCATAGGCTTATATAACTCTTTTCCTCTCCAGAGAAATGTCTGAGTAATACATTAGCTCATGGAACAATATTAACCTTTTTGGTATTTTTTTCTTTTAAGTATGCATTAGTAGTTTTCTTTACTGAAAATCTTCATATTTTTAAGGTTTAAAATGCTTTTTTATTTGAATAAGGCTAAAATAATTAGTTAATAGTATGGTATTTTTTGTTTTGGATTTTTTGTTTGTTTGTTAAGGTCACTTTTTACTTTTTTTAGGGATTCATTTTTCTAATAAGTGGTAGTAGGGATTGAACCCAGGGCTCCTGCATGCTAGGCAAGGAATCTACCACTGTGCTACAGCCCCAGCCCTTTTAAAAAAATTTTATTTTGAACTGGGCATGATGGTGCATGTCTGTAATCCTACTACTTGGAGGCTGAGACAGGATAATTGCAGGTTTGAGGACAGCCTCAGCAACATAGTGAGCCTTTCAGCAACCTAGAGAGACTCTGTTTCCAAACAAACAAACAAAAAAAATTAAAAAGAGCTGGGGGTGTAGCTCAGAGGTAGAATGCCCCTGGGTTCAATCCCCAGTACCACAAAAAAAAAAAAAAAGAGAGAGAGAGAAAGAGAGAGAGAGATTATGAGATGGCCTTGCTAAGTTGCCCAGGCCAGTCTCAAACTTGCAAGACTGCTACCTCAGCCTCGTGAGTACCTTGAATTATAGGCGTGCACTACTGTGCCCAGCCTCTAATAAGTATTTTTATAATAATAGTTTCTTTTAGCTTCAATTAATCATTTATAGTTTTCTTTGCCCATCTGAGACTCTGCTACTGAAAACCTCTTTTGAGACAGGGAAAAGAGACCAGTGCTTTAATTACTTTTCACATATTTAATTTGTTTCACTTCGTTAGAATACCAGGTTATGATTTAAGCTTTGTGCTTTGGGGCTAGTAGGTTAATTCTTATCAGATTGTCATACACTGTTTTAGATTATTTCAGATAGGTGAGTAATATTAAAATCAGGAAAATAGTATTTTCTAATTTTTAAATTCTTTCTCTCTCTTTCTCTCTTGGTTTTAGGTAATGGATGATGAGTCTGATGAAAAAGAAGCAAACTCACCTTAAAATAATCTGGATTTTCTTCAATTGGATTTATTGATAATATATACCAAGGTTTTGTTATTAATATGCTGAGGAACTTGAGGATTAATAAAATGTGCCCTTTCCTCAGAGAATAGTATATAAATATTGCATGTTTGCCTTACCTCATATGAGTTATTTATAACATCCTGAGTCATCTTCTGTACACATGGATTTTGTCCAGGGATATTTTTATTTTTGGTCCTCATTTCTCATGGTGTCTTCTTTGCATAGTATGTGAAGCAGTTTAAAATACATTTCCCCAATCTGATTTATTTACATTTTTTACACAAATAAATAGGGAGAATGTTTTTAAAAATATTCTAAAATGGCTTAGCTTTATGTGAGATGCTTAAAACTATTTTTACTAAAGTTTTTAGCTTATTAAAAAAAACACTAGCGGGGCATGGTGGTGCACACTTGTAATCCCAGTATTTGGGAGGCTGAGACAGGAGGATTGCAGGTTCATGGCCAGCCTCAGCTACTTAGTGACGCCTTCCGCAATTTAGTGAGACCCTGTTTCAAAATAAAGAATAAAAAATAGGGCTGGGGGTGTAGCTCGGAGGTAGAATGTCCTTGGGTTCAATCCCCAGTCCCACACACACACACAAACACACACACAAAAACTAAACATTTCTGGTTTAAAAATGGTATATGAGCTGGGCATGGTTGGCGCATGCCTATAATCCCAATACTTGAGAGACTGAGATAGGAGGATTGCAGGTTTGAGGCTAGCCTCAGCAATTTAGCAAGGCCCTCAGTAACTTAGTGAGACCCTGTTTCAAAATAAAATAGCCCTGGGGGTGTAGTTCAGAGGTAGAATGCCCCTGGGTTCAATCTCCAGTACCAAATATATATATCTAGCTGATATAACAGGCCGGTAGCCTTCACTATAATTGCACATAACTTCTCATTGAAAGCCAAAAAATGCTGGGTGTGGTGGCATACACTTGTAATTCCAGTACTTGGGAGGCTGAGGCAGGAGGATTGCAGTTTCACAGTCAACCTCAGCAACTTAGCAAGACCTTGTTTCAAAATAAAAAATAAAAAAGGGCTGGGGGTTTAGCTTGGAGGTAGACTGTCCCTAGGTTCAATACCTAGTACAACAAAAAAGATAAAAAGAAAGGCCAAAAAATGCCAGCGTGGTGGCGCACGCCTATAATCCCAGTACTTGAGAGGCTAAAACAGGAGAATTGCAGGTTCAAGACCAGCCTCAGCCATTTAGCAAGACTCTCAATAACCTAGTGAGACCATTTCAAAACAAAAACCAAAAAAAATGGCTGAGGGTGTAGCTTGCAGTTAGAATGCTTCTGGCTTCAATTCCCAGTACCACACAAAAATAAAAGCTGGGTGAGGTGGCACACGCCTGTAATCCCAGTACTTAGGAGGCTGAGACAGGAGGATCACAGGTTCAAAGCCAGCCTCAGCAACTTAGCAAGACCCTGTTTCCAAA
>PVJS01045602.1:0-16168 GCA_004027185.1 Glis glis
CTCTCTCTCTCTCTCTCCCTGTTTCTCTCTCTCTCTCTACCTAGTGAGGCCCTCCACAAGTTTGTGAGACCTGGTTTCAAAATAAAGTATAAAAAAAAATAGGGCTGGGGGTGTAGCGCAGAGGTAGAATGCCCCTGGGTTCAATCCCTGGTACCGCAAAAAAAAAGAAAATATACATGTACATAATAATTTTATAATAATTTTCACAATAATAAATATAGGAAAGAACTAATGATATTTTGTCTTTAAGTTAAGGTAGAATTGGGGAAATGGGAAAATAAGATGGGATAAAAAGATTTGAGGAGCTGGTCATGGTGGCACATGCCTGTAATCCCGGTAGGTGAAAGCTGAGACAGGAAGATCACAGGTTCAAGGCCAGCCTCCGCAACTTAGCAAAACCCTGTTTCAAAAAATAAAAAATAAAAAAATAAAAGGGCTGGGGTGTAGATCAGAATAGAATGTCCCTGAGTTGGGTTCAATCCCCAGTAACAGTTCTCTGAGTACAACTTTGGTTATAGTTCTGAGCTTTAGAAGATACCCCCAAATGAATGAAAGAATGAATAGATAAAATTAACAAGTTGCTAGAGAAACCCAAAATAGAATGCAAACAGTAACAAATGAACCCAACTATATCACAAATAAATGACATTGGGGTATTGAAATAAGAAAGGAAAGAAAATAACTAATTTAAATCACTCTAAAAATAGTTTTTGATTATATATTCCATAAGAATAAATACAAAAATAACTATATAAATATTATCATCTTCTAATTAGAAAAATTTGGTTTTCAAAGATTATGGATTAGCAATTCTGAAACTTTGTATATATGTATACTAGTATTGAGCCAATATATAAGTATATTATAATTAACCAGATACACCCTTCTCATCATTGGAGAAAAGGAGTTAGAAATAAGGAAAGGAGGAAGTTTAAATTGAACTCTGTGAAACTGGATTGGAATTCCTACTATAAAGGACAACAGGAGTCAATATAAATTATTTTTAAATCATATATATATAGAGAGAGATAGATATAACATATAGATGTATGTACATGTTCAGTTATGTGTGTGTGTGTGTGTGTGTGTGTATTTCCTAGCTCTGTCTG
The DNA here is from genome assembly GCA_004027185.1 of Glis glis. Taxonomy (NCBI): domain Eukaryota; kingdom Metazoa; phylum Chordata; class Mammalia; order Rodentia; family Gliridae; genus Glis; species Glis glis. The sequence goes on from PVJS01045602.1 coordinate 1,110, forward strand.
TTGAAATAACCTAGAAGCAATGGTATCTTGTTAGAAATTAACATACCTAGTATCCAGATCTTGATTTCTCAATTAAATTTTCCAATGAAAGGAACTAGAGCTCCCTGTAGAAACAGCTGAGTTGAAAGAGAAATGATACAAGTTGAGACTGGAATCCTTTGTAGAAAGGTAGTAATAGGTTATAACCCATAGAATGCAATAAATATGTATGAGTCAATACTAATGGAAGTAAATAACTAAAGAAACAAATAAAGGAGAAGTAGTAGCCCTTCCTCATAGTAGAATTTTAATTAAAAATCAGTAATAATGGAATAAAACATCATTAGGTACTCAGCATCATAAAAACTGTTGCAGGCAAGTTTCATTGGTAGATGATAAACTTAGTGAGGACAAGTATGATGGAAAAACAACATATGCATAGTCGCAACATATCCTACCAGAAGATATTCATTACAAAGTGAAAAGGGTCACTTTCCAGTGGTAAAATCTGGCAGGCCCATCCTCACCAAGTGATCAAAACCAATATCGCCAATCACAAGAAATAGGAACACCATGCTCTGAGGAGAACTCAGCACTAGCCTGATATTCCTGCCCAAAATGTGTCACCTCCATCTGATCATGAGAAAATATCTGAAAAGCCTACACAAAGGGAGAGTCTGAAACATTACTGTCCAATACTGTTCAAATGTGCCAAGGTAATGAATGAGAAAGACTGAGAAACTATCAGAGACAGAAGATCACTAAACAGACTTAAACACTAAAAGTAATACCAAATTCTGAAATGTATCCTGGATCAGAAAAAAGATACTGGCAGGAAAATTGATGAAGTTGAATAATGTATGCATATTAGTTAATAGTCACTGATTTCAATTAAATCCATATCAATTTCTTATTTTTGATAATTGTACTATAGCTATATAAAACACATTAGGCAAAGCTGGATGAAGGAACTTCATTATTTTTACAAGCCCCCAATAAGTCTAATGCTATTTCAAAATAAAAATTTTAAATATGCTATACTTAATCTTCTTATTAACATTATTGTATAGATATTATTATTTCCACTTTATAAATGAAGAAATTGAGACCCAAAGAGTAAGTGTGTACATTAAAATTACTAAACAAATGAGATGCTAGATCCAAGTCCATTGAACTACTATGAATAAGTTTTTCCAATATTGGAAAAACTGCTAAATTTTTTGTCTGGTTATTGACTTCTTAACTTGAATGGCCTAAGTATCATCAATTTTACTCATGGCCCAACATGCAACAGACAACAGTAATAAAATAGTTCCACTTTAGATGGCAAGAATAATTGCATGATATTACAATAAATTGGATAGTGATTTACCTAGAATCAAAATCAGCTAGCCAAATCATCAAAGAGTAATATTAGTAATATTTCTGACATCTTTATGCTCTACACTAGGTGGTCAATTTCTTTGGAGCAAAGGCAGTGGCTTATCTACTTTGCCTCGAAGAGCTAACATTTATAGGGATATAATATATACCAGACCCTGTGCTAAGAGCTTTATATACAGTATTGCATCACCATCCTCTATGGGTTAGGATCAATCTCCATTATCTCAGGAAGATATGTGGTGAAATCCCAGCAACTTGGGAGACTGAGGCAGGAGAATTACAAGTTCAAGGTCAGTCTGGGCAACTTAGTGAGACCCTGTCTCAAAATTAAAAAAAATAAAATAAAAGGGCTGGGGGTATAGCTCAGTGGTAGAGTGCCAGAATACTGTGCATGTGTGTGTGCATGCACACACACACACACACACACCATGAATTGTGACAAGGTAAGAAACTTGCTCAATGAGAGGTTTGAATTCAGGCTTTCTCTACAAATCCCATGTTCTGCCTAAGTGAACACAATGTTTTGTGTAAATGGAGGATAAGTGCATTTGGTTGTAATATGCTGTCCTCCTCTCTTTGGAAACTCTGGGTGCTTCTAGTACACAATTATGTCTGCTGGCTTCTTGAAAATGTCAGGGTGTGCCCCTCGAGGTGCATTTTCCATCACATGCCTTGCAAGCTTATCTCTTCCAGCTTTGTCATGTGTTGCTATAGATTTCCTATATTTTCAATTATGTTCTTTTTGGGGGAAGGTTAAATCAAATTGGAGGTCAATAAAGGGTTAAGGAAATGATCTTGGTGTAATTACTCATTATAAAAATCTCCCTTTTAGTTGTGGCTTTAGATGATTTTATTTGGGGGGAAATCTCCTGGGGCAGCAGTGACAGAGCAAACTGACAGAGGAAGGAAGAGCTGCCTATTCTCCAGCGATGTTGATCACAAGTGGAAAAAACATGTTCCTTGTCAAAAGCACTATTAGAAAACTCACTGAGAGATGAAAAGTGGAACCAAAAAAAAATCAACAACCAAAACCCAATAAAAAAAAGTATAGCAACCTGCTTTACTTTTCCCATTGCTTAGGAATATTTGCATTTGCTCCGTTAAAGCAATTTGAAAAGCCAGGTGGAAAACGCCTGACTGACACTGGCTTTGTTCTCTATGCAGCGTATTGTATATGCACATATTGTGTATGTATAACTCTTGCCAAATCTCTGTCTCCCCTCTTCTCAAAAGAGGCTTGATAATGACATGAGTAGAACCCTTGGAACTCAGAGCTGCATCTTAACTGGAAGGGAAACACAAAAGTGAAGCAGAAGGAAGCAATAATAAATATGTGGGTTTGTCTTTTACCTAAAGCAACATGGATTTGCTCTCTACTTAATCTTTATTACATAGCTATTTTGTGGAAGGTGTTCTGCTTGATGCTTTGCATTTCTCAAGCAAAATGCATTTATAGAACTCAAGCTATTAAAAACACGTATAGAAATGCCAAGCTTTCAAGGGATTTTTCCCACCTCAGTGTGGAGACCAGGTATAGCACCCTCCTTAAACTGCAAGCCACCACATCCCCTTTTCTATTGATGAACCACTGCTGAATGACATTGAACCAAAAGCAAAGATAAAAGGCAGGAAATCTCAGCAGTCGTGTGAGCATGGTATTTCATATACCTTTATACATAAAACCACCAAGGAATGGATGATAGGTAGAAACAAACAAGCAAAAATAAAGAAAGAAAGAAAGAAAAAATAAACTGAGTGGAAATGTTTTCTGGATTTCCTTTTCAGTGGATTTATGGTTGGCATATAGAAAAGCTTCTGATTTTTTAAGATTGATTTTGTATCCAGATACTGCTGAATTTGTTGCTCAGTTCTATAAGCCTTTTGGTTGAGCTTGTTGGGTCTTCTAAGTATAATATCATGTCATCTGAAAATAGAGATAGTTTCATTTCTTCTTTTCCTATTTGTACTCCTTTAATTTCCTTCTCTTGCTTTATTGTTCTGGCTAGAGTCTCTAGTACTATATTGAAAAGCAGTGGTGTTCCTGTCTTGTTCCTGTTTTTAAGGGGAACTCTCATAGTTTTTCCCCATTCAACTTGATGTTGGCTTTGGGCCTATTGCATATTGCCTTTATGATGTTGAGGTATGTTCCTTCTATTCCCATTCTCTGCAGTGTTTTTATCATGAATGTATTTTGTGAAATGCTTTTTCAGCATCTATTGAAATGATCATGTGATTTTTGTCTTTAGTTCTGTTTATGTGGTGGATTATATGGATTGTTTTTCTAATGTTGAACCACCCTTGCATCCCTGGGATGAACCAGACTTGATTATGGTGTATGATTTTCTTGATGTGGTTTTGAATGCACATTGCTAGTATTTTGTTTAGAAGTTTTGCGTCTACATTCATCAATGATATAGGTCTGTAGTTTTCTTTTCTTGAGCTGTCATTATTAGGTTTGGGCATTAACGTAATGTTGGCTTCATAGAATGCATTTGGGAGAGTCCTGTTTCTTTCTATTTCACAGAATAGCTTGAGGAATATTGGGATTAGTTCTTCTATAAAAGTTTTATAAAATTCACCTGGGAAACCATCTGGACCTGGGCTTTTCTTTGATGGTATGCGTGTGGTATTAGGGATTAAACCCAGGGGCATTCTACCTCTAAGCTACACCATCAGCCCTTTTTACTTTTTGTTTTGAAACAGGTTCTCACTAATTGCTAAGAGTCTCACTACTTGCTAAGGCTGTCCTCAAACCTGCAATCCTCCTGTCTCTGCCCTCCAAGTACTGAGATTACAGGCCTGTGTCACTACAAGTGAACATTTTTAACCCCCTTTTTGACCAGAATGCAAAAGGGGAAGAACTATCATTGGTTAAGTCCCATGGTACAAGAGGCCCTTTGAGAAACTATTTTCAAGTTATTTCATCTACTCACAAGATTTTAAAAGAAGAAATATATGGCTATGAATTTATACTCCTCAAAATCAATTTTCAAATAGATAATAGGTATAAACACACACAACATATACACACATGATCATTCACTCATGTAAACTCATGCATGTATATTGTATTTAGTAACATATCCTAATTCTATAATATATAGTTGGAAAGAATTTAAATATTATTCTGGTTAAGTGAATATTTTTACATTCTAATTTTGCTCCAAGTGAAGTATTTTAGTATCTATATAGATTCTGTTCATATTTTTTCACTAAGATATTAGAAACAAAGAAGCAAAGCCCTCAAATTTTGGTTTGTTTCATTGTCAATAGAAGAATGAGCCCAAATAAATAAAAATAAAAGAATCCTACAAGCCCAGTTTCAGAATATTTGTGCTGCTCGTTATGGCTTTTAGTTCACAGTTTAGCCCCATTTAAGTTCCCAGTAATTTTTACAGCCCTTTTGGTTTGTGTAAAGGATAGGTGATTTTCTGGTTATAGAATAATTATTTATTTGTTCTATTACTTAGAGAGACTTGTAGTGTAGCAGTAAATTGAAATCAAAATGACAATTTAAAATGTCCTCTTTGTTGTTGATTTCCGACTTCCAATGAACTGTGACAAGCACAGCAAACCCATCTGTGCATCCTCCACTTGTGTGTGTCCTCACAGGACATAAATGTTCCCGCATTCAACTTGATGCTTATAAATTGGATCTCTGTGTCATTGTTTAGTGAGAAGGTAGGGACACAATATAGCTCAAGATAAGAACTGACTTGTATGAGATGCCCAAGTGGAGTTAGAACAGTAAAAACCCTGCTCTGTCTTCAGTGAAATGTGTGTGCATTGTGCACACACCAACTTTATAAGCAAAAGATCATTGATGAGAGGCACTTCACTGTAGAAAGCAAATAGCACAATGAGAGGAAAACAAACCTGCCTGAGGTACTAGCATCTATCTTACCCTATTGGGATACAAAAAGAATGTTATTACAACTGAGTTCTAGACCCATGAGAGCTTATTTTATGAACAGTCGAAATTTTGGGAACCATGATTTTAAAAAAAGCCTCAAAATTAGCTTTTTCCTCATTTCCCTACACTGTTGTCACAAGTCATTTCTAAGTATTATGAAAGAATATTTCTTATTAGGCCTTCTCAATCCTTCATTCACATTCACTGGCTCTCATTCAGATCATGTTCACTAATGCCTCATTGACTTTTGAGGTCCATTGGTACTTTAATTTTGAAATTTCATATTCATCACTTCCTTATGTTTCTCCTGTTATAGAAAACATTCTTGTTCCTTAGCCCTTTTTTATTATTTCTACCTAGATCTCTTATCATTTTATACACTTATCACTACACTTACAATAGTTGGATTCCCTTTCTCTTTCTTTCTTTCTTTCTTTCTTTCTTTCTTTCTTTCTTTCTCTTTCTTCTTTCTCTTCTTGACTTCCTAAATCTCATCAGGTGCGTATAGTAAGCCACACTAGTAAGAGTTATAACAGAATTCCCATAAATAACATTAACATAGAATAAAAGAAATGTGGTGGGAGATCATCAGGGACACTAGATAATTTTGTTATTCTTTAGAAAATACACCCATGATCATATGGTAGGAAAGATTATCACATACTCTCTTAGTTACTAAAGAAGGTTTTTAATGGAAAGATGGGGGCAGGAGGTAGAGAGGATAAGTCCCTCAGGTGAGGAACCACTCAGTCTATTGAGAGTCATAAACTGAGGGGAGTAGCCTGAGATAAGATATGTGAAGTTATATCTTGTAGGTCCTTCCAGACCATTAGAAGAAGTTTTGAATCAATTAAGAGGATAATTGGGAATTATTGAAAGGATTTAGGTAGGAGAATAGGATAACTCAATGAATATCCAATGCATTACATTTATAAAAATAAATATTCTAAGTGGCATGAGAATAACGGATGGAGGAGAATGGCAAGGTTAGAAGCTAGAAGACAGATGGTCAAAGAAAATTAAGGGTCACTTGAGCAAGATGAAATCATAAAATGCTCAAGGGTATTTTAGAAGAGTTTTTTTATTGGTTTATAGTGTAATCTAATAACTTCTTCAAATCACAAGGCAAAAATATGAGACTGGTGTTTCTGAGGATTCTTTTCCTGAAAAGACTGCTATTTCTTCACGGGGGTGGGGAGCTGGAATCTCCAGCAAAACAGGAAGTGACATTGGTTGTGATATAATCATGTCACAGTGCGTGCGTGCGTGTGTGTGTGTGTGTGTGTGTGTGTGTGTGGTACTTGGGTTTGAACCCAAGGGCATTCTACATCCAAGCTGCACCCTGAGCCCTTTTTATTTTTTGTTTACTTGACACAGGGTCTCACTAGGTAGCTGAGAGTCTTGCAAAGTTGCTGAAGCTGTCCTTGAACCTGTGATCCTCCTGTCTAAGCCTCCCAAGTACTGGAATGACAGGTGTGTGCCATCCAATTATGTCACTTTTAATATCCTCAGGGATTGATGTCTGGCAGTAATTGATAATATACGGATTCTATCCACCAGATGTCATTTGGATTCCTAGTTCCAGGACTTGCTGCTCTATTAACTACTGTGTCTTTGTATTTTAGATCTTCTCACATTATGTTACTATATTCTTATATGGGTTTTGGTCAAGTTTGACTTCTCTTGTGCTAATGAGGCCTCCTCCTCAGCCTACATTTCTCTCTGCAGCAGCTCTTCAGGCTCCATTACTACTACTTCTCTGGCTCCCATTGCCAGTCCTATCCCTTTTTGGACTTATGTCATCTTGATTCTAATAAATTTTCTCTCTTACTGAAATTTTGTCCTCTTGGAAATATAGGTCTAAACCATAATACGGGTTTAATCAACCAACATTTGAGGTTTGGGATGCAAGAGTATAGTTGGGTTTACATATACCCTGGCAGAAAGTAAATCCTTTCCTAGGTTTATCCAGGCAAGTCTTTCCTCATTACCTATGTTGATTTAGGCTTCCTGTTATGATTTGGCTTTTTTTCTTGTCTTTTAATTGAACACTAACCACAGTTCTTTATGAAAACCAAAGACAACCATCAATAGCTGTCTTCCCCAGATGAAATTATTTTATTTCATTGAAAATTCCTACAAGGTACCGATTTATATCCCACTTGTGTCCTTTGTGATTCTTTTTCACAACCTTTAATGTTTTCATTGTTGTTTATTAGATTTTGATTAACTTAAAAAGACTTTAGAGAGGAAGTTTCAGAGAGGTGTTTTTTTCATATGAGCTTCTAGACCTATAATATCATTGATTTACTTCCAAAGCCCATTCTAGGTCCTCCTTTAATATTGCAAATTCAATATGATGCAATTACCTCTTTCCCTCGTCTTCCTCTCCCCTCCTTTTTTGAGAGGATCGGCAGGTATAAATCTTGAGTTCTATCACCATCAGTACTGCATTTCTGTCCATCTGTATAATTGTTATTGACCATAGAAAGTAGTTTTTGATTAAGGTATAATGTAAAGTAATATTGATTATAGTAAATGAACTTTTCTTCAGTCGCTGAGTCAATTAAGAAAAAAATGCCTAGATTTGTGTCTTGTAACAAAGTCCAATTTTTATGTCACTGACTTGTACTCCAGTTCTGCGGCCTATGCCAAGATATTTGAAGTAAATCCCTTCTTTTGTTTAATATAAAAATCCCATTGCTCTGAGCAGAAGGATAGTAAAAATAAGTATGTATTCCTGCTGTTCAAATAGAACAGAAGGAAATTAGAACAAAACCAGATTTTACTTTTAATCTTTCAAATAAGAAGCTTTTCTGCATGCATTTTTATCAAAGCAATATACATTTTATTCTTGGTTAACAATCAAAGAAATCCATATCAAGCAGATATCAGCAGCTTGCAGCTGCTGCCGCACTGGAAGAAGACTCAGCTCTGATTTGGCTGAGATGACTGATAACGATATCATTGTGGTTGATGAAGCAACTTTTGCCCTGAAATGCTTTGTAGAAATCACTCCTGCCAGCTGTGACTGCAGATGATCAGGCCTCATGGGAATCAGATGGAGCATCAGAAATGCCACATGGGTGGGATGGAGAGAGAAAAAACACAAGGGCACAGGGCAGTTTGAATCTGTGGCTTTAGATCAATTCAGGAGCAAGGAGGAAGTCTTATGGTAAATGGTATCCCTGAGATTTGAACATGGAGATCTGTTTATAACCAGGTTTATAACCTGAGATCTGTTGCATTAATCTATCTATAGAAATTCATGCTGATCATTGATCTCAGGACCTCACTGGCCCTGGGATGTAGAAGGAGAAAATTAGAGGGTTCAAAAATAATGTATCTCTTATCCTACTTAAATTCTATTAGATTTTCATAGCAATCTATGCTGTGAAAAAAATATGTTGGTGTGTTATCATGTATTTGGGTGTCAGATGCCTAACCAATCTGTGTATTACTATAATCTAAAGTCCATAGCTAACTTTTTTTGTTGGTACTAGGGATTGAACCCAAAGGCATTCTACCTCCAAGCTACACCCCAGCATGATTTTATTTCTTATTTGGAAACAGGGTCTCACTAGGTTTCTGAGAGCTCCGCTAAGTTGCCGAGGTGGGCTTTGTGAGGTGGGCTTTGAACCTGCAATCCTCTTGTCTCAGCCTCCAAGCGTGCACCACCACGTCCGGCTCATAGCTCACTTTTGATAATACATTGCAGCCAATGATACTGCATCATGGAGTTTGTCACTTGAGTTTCATGCTGTCATGTGATCAGAAGGTAATTTGTTACTGTTGTCTCTGTTATAGAAGTAGACATTGAATCTTATGGAATGAATTGACTTGCACAATACTATGAAGACAGCAATTGATAGTCTAATACCAGAAACAGAAAACATTATTAAATAATTGTATTGGTCAGATGAACAGAATTCAAAGAATGAGTATATGAAAAAGGAATTTATTAGATTAGCTCTCAATGTAGTCCTGAGTTTTTACTGCACGTGAAGAATCAGAGGAATCAGTAGCTGGTCAGGCGGTCCAAGAGCTGGAGCCTTAGGATTGAAGCAACCACCAATTCAGTCCAGTCCAAGATGTGAAGATAAGGAAGCTCTTTGGAGAAACGATGGTGAAGTTTCAGTTCGAAGGCTGGAGGCCGATGATCTCAGACGAGAGCAGACGCGTTTTCTTCAGGAAGAGTTGCGGCACCCTCTACACGGCTTTCTCCTTCTTTTTATCTAAGTCCTGCACCTGTCAGAACCCTGCTGCCCACATTTAGGGCAGGACTTCCTGTTCAATCTGCTGTTATACAACCAAAGTCACATGATCTTAGGAGGGTCAAGTTGACAAACCAGACCAAGTATCACAAGTCCACCCCTTGTCAACTTGATTCCTAACCCAGTCTCTATTAAATCATACCAATCTTCAAATAAATAGAATAACAATATCAAAATCATGCCTAACATGACAAAGCTATCCCACTTACAACCGGAAACGCACCAGTCACTTCCCCTGAATAGGAGGCAGGGCCCCCTGAGTGATACTTATCCCTAATATTCAAATATTGACATAAGTCCATCAGTGTTATATTACATGATAAAGAAATAAGGGAGGAGATAAGATAGAGATATCTGCTTAACACATATAAATATATATATACAAACATATTTATAACAATTACAAACCTCGTTTCTGCAACTGGTCTCGTGGCCGTAGGTGGTACCTATAACTACCTTCTTCTACTACCCATTCTGTATTTCCCCTACCTTCAGCCAGCACTTTGGCAGGTCTCGGTTCTTTACCTGGAGGGGTGACCTACACCTTCATTCCTGGAGGATCTGAGACATTTGCCATCCTGCCTGGATTAGATTGCTGCAGTTTTCCATTGATTTCAATAACAGGACATGGCAATACTAGGAGACACCCCAAGGGATTTCCTGCCTTCCAGGTATACTTTTCTTTACTCCCATTGTGGAGTAATAGTCCAATTTCCCCTTGGTAATCTGGATCAATAACCTCAGCCAGCACCATAACTCCACCCTTAGCCTATTGATTTAAAGGCATGAGGAGCCCAAAGTGGCCAGGGGGAAGTCTTAACTTCCAGTTCAATGGAATCATTGTTGTGCATCCTGGTGGAAGCATTCCAGCTTCTGGAACCAAGATCTGGAGGCCAGCAGAACTTAAGGTTGCGGGGACAGGAAGCAAAAATTTTCCTAGTGGGTCACTAGGGGTAATGGTGAGTGGTACCATTCCTGTTTCCACCCCTTGATTCTTGGCCCTGTGAATTCTGGCTACAGGGGAAACAGTACCATAGAGCGGACGCTGATTCAAAAAATATACAGCCTTCTGAAGAACCTTGCCCCAGCCTCGCAAAGTATTGCCACCTAGCTATGCCATAACTGAGTCTTCAAAAGGCCATTCCACCATTCTATCAAACCAGCTGCTTCAGGATGGTGAGGAACATGGTAGGACCAGTGAATCCCATGAGCATGAGCCCATTGCTGCACTTCTTTGGCTGTGAAGTGAGATCCTTGGTCAGAAGCAATGCTGTGTGGAATACCGTGGCAGTGGATAAGACATTCTGTAAGCCCATGGATGGTAGTTTGGGCACAATCTTTACGTGCAGGGAAAGCAAATCCATACCCAGAGTAAGTGTCTATTCCAGTGAGGACAAAGCGCTGCCCCTTCAATGACGGAAGGGGTCCAATATAATCAACCTGCCACCAGATAGCTGGCCGATCACCTCGAGGAATTCTGCCATATCGGGGGCTCAGCATAGGTCTCTGCTGCTGACAGATTGAGCATTCAGCAGCAGTCGTAGCTAAATCAGCTTTGGTGAGTGGGGGCCCATGTTGCTGAGACCATGCATACCCTCCATCTCTGCCACTATGGCCACTTTGTTCATGAGCCCACTGGGCAATGACAGGGGTATCTGAGGAAGGAGGCTGACTGCTATCCACAGACCAGGTCATTCTATCCACTTCATTGTTAAAGTCCTCCTCTGCTGAGGTCACTTTCTGATGGGCATTAACATGGGACATGAATATCCTCACACTATGTGCCCATTAGGAGAGATCTATCCACATACCTCTTCCCCAAATGTCTTTGTTGCCAATCTTCCAATCATGTTCTTTCCAATTCCCAGACCACCCAGCCAAACCATTGGCCACAGCCCATGAATCAGTATATAAACGCACATCTGGCCATTTTTCCTTCCAAGCAAAGTGCACAACCAGGTGTACTGCACGATGTTCTGCCCACTGGGAATATTTCCCTTCACCACTGTCCTTCAGAGATGTCCCAGAGAGAGGATGCAGGGCTGCCGCTATCCATATTTGGGTAGTGCCGGCATATTGCCCAGCACCATTTGTGAACCAAGCCCGAACTTTCTCATCCTCTGTCAACTGATCATATGGTACACCCCATGAGGCCATAGGTTCACACTGGGGGACAGAAGGCACTATAACAGAAGTAGGACCCCTGGGCATCTGGGCCACCTCCTCATGTAATTTGCTTGTACCTTCAGGACCTGCTCGGGCCCTATCACGTATGTGCCATTTCCACTTGACAATGGACTGCTGCTGCACATGTCCAACTTTGTGGCTTGATGGATCAGAGAGAACCCAGCTCATAATGGGCAGCTCAGGTCGCATGGTAACCTGGTGGCCCATGGTTAAGCATTCAGTTTCCACCAAGGCCCAGTAGCAAGCCAAGAGCTGCTTCTCAAAGGGAGAGTAATTGTCCGTGGAAGACGGCAGGGCCTTGCTCCAAAATCCCAAGGGGCTCTTCTGCGATTCACAGACGGGGCTTGCCAGAGGCTCCAAATGGCATCTCTACCTGCCACTGAGACCTCTAGTACCATAGGGTCTGCTGGATCATATGGCCCAAGTGGCAGAGCCGCCTGCACGGCAGTTTGGACCTGCTGCAAAGCCTGCTCCTGTTCTGGGCCCCACTCAAAACTAGCAGCTTTTCGAGTCACTCGGTAGATAGGCCGGAGTAACACACCCAAATGAGGAATGTGTTGCCTCCAAAAGCCAAACAGGCCCACCAGACATTGTTCCTCCTTCTTAGTGGTAGGAGGGGCCAGATGTAACAGTTTATCCTTTACTTTAGATGGAATATCTCGGCATGCCCCACACCATTGGACTCCTAGAAATTTCACTGAGGTAGAAGGCCTCTGGATTTTAGCTGGATTTATTTCCCATCCCCTGGAACACAAATGCTTCACCAACAAGTACAGAGTGGTGGCTACCTCTTGCTTGCTTGGCCCAATCCACGTAACATCATCAATATAATGAATCAGAGTAATACCATGCGGAAGAGAAAGTCTATCAATATCCCTGCTCAATAAATTATGACACAGGGCTGGGGAGTTGATATACCCCTGGGGCAGAGTAGTGAAGGTATACTGCTGGCCCTGCCAGCTGAAGGCAAATTGCTTCTGGTGATCCTTATGAACCGGTACAGAGAAAAAAAGCATTGGCCAAGTCAATGGCTGCATACCAGGTACCAGGAGATATGTTAATTTGCTCTAACAAGGAAACCACATCCAGCACAGTGGCCGCAATTGGAATCACTACTTGGTTAAGTTTACGATAATCAACAGTCATTCTCCAAGTTCCATCTGTCTTCTGCACAGGCCAAATAGGAGAGTTAAATGGGGATGTGGTAGGAACCACCACCCCTGCATCTTTCAAGTCTTTGATGGTGGCACTAATCTCTGCAATCCCTCCAGGTATGCGATATTGTTTTTGATTCACTATTTTCCCAGCTCTAATGGCTTCCATTTAGTCCTTCCCACCATAATAGCCCGACTCCACAGACCAGAGAACCAATGTGGGGCTTCCACCAAGTACTGAGTATGTCCATACCAATAATACATTCAGGGACTGGAGAGATAACCACAGGATGAGTACGGGGACCCACTAGACCCACTGTGAGCCGGAACTTGGCTAGAACACCTTGGATCACCTGACCTCCATAAGCACCTACGTTGACCGGAGGACCACAATGACATTTAGGATCTCCTGGGATCAATGTCAACTCAGACCCAGTGTCCAGAAGTCTCCTAAAAGTCTGATCATTTCCTTTTCCCCAATGTATAGTCACCCTAGTGAAAGGCCGTAGGTCCCTTTGGGGAAGGACGGAGGAAAGATTAACAGTAGAACTTTTCAGTTCTGTACCAGAGCCTTTCCTCAAGGGGACCTGGACTCCTCGTCAGTCAAGGGGTTCTGGGTCAGTAAACTGACTCAAGTCTGGGAACTGGTTGAGAGGCCGTGATTCTCCACTTTTACGATTGAAGTCAGACTCTGGTATATCAATTCTCGAATTTTTCTGTTCATAAAAATCCAATAAAAATTTCGTGGGTTTCCTGTCTATTTAACTTCTGGGGACACCATTACTAATCAGCCAATGCCATAAATCTGCATGAGTCAAGCCCTTCTGCTCATTGTTCCTCCTCTGCTGTCCACTATAATAGATGTGACTACCTTGCCTCTGACGGTTGAGAGCCGACACCTGACCCTTTTTATGGGAACCAAGAATACCCATAACACCTAAATCTAATAATTGGTCAATTGTATCTCCCACCATAAGTTCTGGCATACAGAGGATAGCAACAGCAGAGCCCTTCAAGGATGATGGTGCCCCCCTCACAAATTTATTTCTTAAAGTACAGGAGAAGGGAACGTCCTCTGGACGTGTCCACTGTGGAAGAGAAGGTCCCAAATGTCAAATCCACTCCAGCATTCCAAGCTCCCTCAGCCTTAGAATCCTCTCATCCACAGAAAACCAAGGGAGGTCAGGCATTTCCAAATCACCTACAGTAAGCCATCTGTTGATCCATACCTCAGCCAACCAACCAAATAAACTATGAGTACCCTTTTTAACATTATGAGCTGCTGCATTAAATTTAGAATCTCTGCACAACAGGCCCATATCAACAAATTCAGCCTGATCTAATCGTATATTATTCCCACCATTAACCCACACCCTTAAAATCCATTCCCATACATATTTCCCAGACCTCTGTTTGTATGAGTTAGAAAACTCAATAAGTTCTTTCTGTGTACAGCGTTCTTCCTCATGGGTCACAACCTGCACCTCACCTCTAGGGGCCCACTTAGACTTGCTCATAGTTATAGATCTGGTGGAAAAAGTGGGTGGGGTGGGTAGGTCCTGAAGAGTATTAGCATTACCTTGCTCTGTCGCCCTAGACAATGCTGGAGTATTTCTCCCAGGGAAAGGTGGAGAAGCCAATTCTGTAGAGGGTGGGGAGTCCTCATCTACTGGCAGGACAAACCCCTCAGAATGCTCAGATTCAATGTCCCCAGCCTGTTCAGAGTCCTCCCAGATATCCCCGTTCCATTTTTCAGGATCCCATGGTTTTCCTATCAGAGCCCCCACCTTAACTGCAGACACCTGTCTAGGCCGAGAATGAACCTTACATTGCAAATCAGTCAATCTCAGGATGAGGGCCTGTGTTTGATCTTCAGCAATCTCCATTCTACGACTACAAGAGACAAGACTCTCCCTCAACGTGCACCGACTGTTAGGTCTGATATACAGTCCTGGAGCTTATCATTTTCCCATGCTAATTTCTCAGGTGATGCCAGGAGTAACCAGCCAACATCAGTATATTCCTTAATATTTGTAAAATGGTCAAAAATATGAAATATAGAATCACCAAATTCTTGGCCAGGCGTGGTGGCACACGCTTGTAATCCCAGTACTTTGGGAGGCGGAGACCGGAGGATCCGGGTTCACGGCCAGCCTCAGCTCTCTCTCT
>PVJS01045603.1:0-16168 GCA_004027185.1 Glis glis
TCCCTCCCCTTCCTTCCTTCCTACCTTCCTCCCTCCCTCATTCCCTCCCTCTGTCCCTTCCCTTCTTGTCCTCCTCCTCTTCTTCTTCTCCTCCTCCTCCTTCTCATCCTCCTCTTCCTCCTCGTCCTCCTCCTCCTCTTCTTCCTTCCTTCCTTCTTTCTTTCTTTCTTTCGTTCGTCTCCTTTTGTGATAAATCTTTTATCTCAAACAAACACAAAATTTAAGCCTGCCATTCCAATTAGAAATTCAGATATTTTTATTCCCATTAAATGATATTGAACAAATATTTTACTGAATATTGGACTAAAGAAGAACAAGAAGAACTAAATTATCCTTTGCTTGGGCATCTGCATGTCTCAGACCAGACGTGATTGAGACATAAGGCTGAAATCATCCCCTTGTCCGGTGCCACCAATTTTTCAAGATCATCAGTATCTTTTCTTAAAAAACATACCTTTTTATTGGTGTATTGTAATAATACATCATAATTAGGTTTAGAGTGATACAGACATACATGCACACAGCAGTTAGCTTCCCCCTGGATTCCCTCCACTCCCTCCTTCTCCCCATACATGTTATTGAGATCAGTGCTGATAATTTTGTATATGTATATGTATTACATATTTTGTATTTGTATATGTATTATTTGAACTGTTTCCTTCATCAAATCTCCCCACCTCCCTCCCTTATTTTACTGGAATCTTTCTTTGTTTCTTTTTGTACTAGAGATTGAACTCAGAGGAATTCTACCTCCAAGCTACATTCTCAGCCTTGTTTACTTTTTCTTTTTTTTAATTTTGAAACAGGGTCTCCTTAAGTGGCTGAGGACCTCACTAAGTTGCTGAGGCTGTCCTTGAACCAGCAATCCTCCCATCTCAGCCTCCCAAGTACTGGGATGACTGGCGTGTACCACCACTTGGCTGAAGACTTTCTTCACAGTGAGTGTGAAGTCCTTTCCTCCTGTAAAGTTTGGGTGGGGGACTGACAAAGGCTCTCACCCAACACAGCAAAGGACACACCCTGTATTCCTTACCCAGAACGCCCAGGTGGCAGTCCTGGGCCCCTCTCCTAGTTTGAGACAATTTGGGTAGGGTACCTACCTGTACAGGTGCATGGCTCAGGTTTCCTTTGGGTCCTCCTGAGAGGAGATTGGTTGACAAGCAGCCTCTAGCTGCCTGGCCCTTGGATCCATCTAGCAGATCAGTAAAAGGCAAAGGTCCCACTTCATGTGAGCCCATGTCACTAACAACCGCAAAACTAGCCTGTGCCTAGTGTGCACTCCTGGCAGAGTAGGTGCTAAAACCACATCAGGAAGGGGGCCTGCTCGGCCTCCACTCCCTCATAGGACAGATAAGTCCTCCGAATGAACATAATAAAAATCAAGAGGAAGTTTGCAAAAAAAAAAGGATGAAACTTTCCCATCTATTATATTTTTATATTTGAGTGTTATTTGACCATCTTATTTATTTATTTATTTACTTACTTATTTATTGTGGTACTGGGGATTGAACCCAGGAGCATCCTACCTCTGAGCTGTACCCCCAGCCCTATTTTATTAATTTCTTGAAACAGGGTCTCTATACATGGCTAAGGTTGGCCTTGACTCTGTGTTCTCCTATCTCAGCCTCCCAAGTACTGGGATTGCAGGCGTGCACCACCACTCCTGGCCTTGACTATCTTTTATATTTATTTATTTATTTATTTATTTATTTATTTATTTACTTACTTACTTACTTACTTACTTACTTATTGTGGTACTGGGGATTGAACCCAGGTGCATCCTACCTCTGAGCTGTACCCCCAGCCCTATTTTATTAATTTCTTGAAACAGGGTCTCTATACATTGCCAAGGTTGGCCTTGACTTGTGTTCCCCTATCTCAGCCTCCCAAGTACTAGGATTGCAGGCGTGCACCACCACTCCTGGCCTTGACCATCTTTTATATTCATTTATTTATTTATTTATTTATTCATTTATTTTTGCAGTACTGGGGATGGAACCCAGGGGCATTCTACGTCCGAGCTACACCCCCAGCCCTATTTTTTATTCTTTATTTTGAAACAGGGTCTCACTAAGTTGTGGAGGGTCTCACTAAGTCGCTGAGGCTGGCAGTGAACCTACGATCCTCCTGTCTCAGCCTCACAAGTACTGGGATTTCAAGGGCGCGCCACCATGCCCGGCTTCTAAATTGTTCTTGTCAGGTAATTTGGTTACAGCAATACAAAGCTGACCAGTGCATTCTGCCCACACAATAGAGTCCACAGATTGGGAGGAAAGAAGAGAATTACAGGGGAGGGAAGAAATTAGAGACTGGTACGGGCCTCTCCTCGCCCTCCCGTTTCTGAGATGGGACAGCATAACAACTACTGGTGGGTTGGAGAACTGGGGCACTGATGACTGGATATTCTTTTATCCTATAAATGGCCTACGACATGTGTCTCAAGGAGTCAGAGCTTGTGGCTTAGGAATGGCACAAGAGAATGGCTAAATATTTACCTTGCATCCCCTCACCCCACCCCTGAATACAGACAATGAGAAGAGGAGCCAGGCCCAGAGAGGCCTTTTGACTTAAATAAGAAGGATGAAGCAACAAGCTAGAAAGTCAAGTGATTAAAGGTATGATGGGGACAAGACTAGCTCAAGTAATGCCAGTCTGACCCACCCATCCTAGTACCAAACATTCTGCCCCAATGCGCGTGTGTGCACACGCGCACACACACACACACACACACACACACACACACAAATCACTCACAGGGTTGCACACACACCTGCCTTGGCATATGTCGAGAGACTTGGACACAATGCTACAGGAATTGGGAGAAGTCTACAATTCACACATTCAATAATTTGCTTATTGAGTTCTATACATTATTTTAGGCTCCCAGGGGCACAGAAGTGTGCAAAAAAATTAAATTCTACTAGCCAGTGGCATAGGATCTTAGCAAAGAATATATGATCAGGTATAGAAAATATAGTCGCCATTTCTTGCAAAAATGAGCTTTTGGCATGAGATTGGTATGTGTCTATGGTTATCCAAGAGGTGTGGTGTGGCTTGACTCCAGAGAACCAGAGAGGACATTTCACACTTTGCTCTATTTTCCCTGGATCATGGGCTTAATTTGTCCAGCCCAATGTACAACAGGCTTCGCCTGTTACCCTTTCATTGAATATCTACAACCAAATTTTAGTTTAACCTCAGAGCAAGAAGGAAAACTCTAGAGATTTGAAAGGTGACTCCAAACAGGGGCAGAAGCCATGGAGCAAAGTTAGATTTTTTTTTTTACAGCCCTAGATTTTTCTCTTGTCATGTTGCCCATGCTAGTGTAGTTTGTGTTGGATCTTCCAGAAGGACTCGTCCCTGGGCCCAAGTGCTGTCTTTCCAAGTGACCAGCTTCTAGCTACTAAGCCACTGGCTACCCTCGTTACTAAGCCCCTAATTCTCCTGAGGCCGATGGCATACCACCAAGTCTGTTTTGATGGAAACCATACGTTTGTGACTTCATGTCAGAGTCAGATGTCAAGAAATGGAGCAGAAGCTATGGCTTTTTGTCAGTTCTGAAGGCTGCCAGGATCACCCACTCCTGAACTCTGCACAAATGTCTCCTTTTGCTCAAACTTGCACTGGCTCTCGGTTGTTCTGGACACAGGCAGAGTAGTCCTTTCAAAACAGGAGCAGCTCATGCATCAGGCGGCCACCCCAACATTGTACCTACAGGGAAATGGATGTCCCAGGAGACATTGAGGCTAAATCTGGGCTTTGTTCATTCTAGTCATGGAAAATACCACTCATATACCCCCAAGTCGCCCTCCCTCATGCTGTGGCTGATTATAAACAAAGAGGAGGGCCTGAGGTGGACAGAGTCTAAGGCTAGGACCACCATCTCGGGCCGGAGCGGAGGAGGGGCATAAAGACCCCCATTGTTTACAGTGAACCTCTTTGATGGCTGGTCAGGAAGCCCCTTTGCAAACAAAGTCGCCTCTGCCAGCCCTTGGGGACCTGGGGGATACATTCCCCCGGCCTTTGGTCTGTGTGTTTAGACTCATGCCACACTGAATTTCATCTGGGAGGAAAGGCTGTTTCAGATGACCATGAATAGCAGCTTTCACCAGCTGTCACTTCTCATTACGGCCGGCAAGATATGGAAATGTACTAGAGGCCGAGAGAGCCCGGGAACAGGAGCGGCTCTCCCCATTCCCAACATGTATCGACTTCATTTGCCCTTTTAAAAAAAGTTAATCCGATCATGGGCTCCGGCCGTCCTCCAGGCCTGCCTAGGTTCATCTGACTCTTGGGGTCAGAAAAATGTAGTACCAACTGGGCGTGGTGGTGCACACGTGTCATCCCAGTATTTGGGAAGCTGAGTCAGGAGGATCGCAGGTTGAGGCCAGCCTCAGCAACTTAGTGAGGCCCTCAGTAACCTAGAAAGACCCTGTTTCAAAACAAAACAAAACAAAAAAATAAAAATATATAAATTAAAAGGCTTGGGAGTGTAGCTCAGAGATACATAGAATGCCCCTGGGTTCAATCCCTACCACCAAACAAACAAACAAACAAAGAAAAAAGGAAGAAAGAAAGAAAGAAAGAAAGAAAGAAGAAAGAAAGAAAGAAAGAAAGAAAGAAAGAAAGAAAGAAAATAAAGAAAGAAAGAAAAAAAGGGAAAAAGCCAGGCATGGTGGCGCACGCTTGTAATCCCAGTACTTTGGGAGGTGGAGACCGGAGGATCCGGGATCGAGGCCAGCCTCAGCTCTCTCTCTCCCTATCTCTCTCTCTCTCTCTCTCTCTCTCTCTCTCTTTCCCTGTCTCTCTCTCTCTCTCTCTCTCTCCCTCTCTCTACCTAGTGAGGCCCTCCGCAACTTCATGAGACCTGGTTTCAAAATAAAGTATAAAAAATAGGGCCAGGGCGCGGAGGTAGAACGCCCCTGTGTTCAATCCCTGGTACCGCAAAAAAAAAAAAGAAAGGAAACATTAAAAAAAAAAAAGAAGAAGAAAAAAAGGGAAAATGTTGTACCTTAGGTCAGCACTGGCTGGAAATAAAATGCCCATTTAGGTTATTTTGACTTCAGTGGTCTTTACCTTGGAGCAAGAAGCTGAATATCTCAGCTTTTCATATGAATCTGGCCTCAAAGAAGCATGATTCATTTTCTGTATTAGGAGAAATAGAATAACACCCCTGTGGGCAGATATTCTGTATTATATTTGTCATTAGTAGGAGCAGTGGTCTCCCATCAGTGACATTTGTAAATATATTCTCTAAGAAATCTCAGCATCTCAGCAAGACCCTCAGCAACTTAGTGAGACACTGTTTCAAAATAAAAAAAATAAAATACTGCAGAGGGTGTAGCTCAGAGGTAGAATTCCCCCTGGGTTCCATCCCCAGTACAAAGACAAAGAAAAAACAACACATACACACACACACACACACACACACACACACACACACACACGTGCGTGCACACACAATATACCCCAAGCCAGGTCATGGTCATAATGCTTGCCAATTTCCAGGGTGTAAATACTCTCACCGAGGAAGAGTTCAGGCTGCATATGCATGTCACCACTGCGTGGGGAATCTGAAGCCAAGAAGAGGTGCAAACAATTGGCTATACTGAGCCAGGAGGAGTCAGCTCCAACACACCCCTGACTTGCTTATGGGTTCCGTCAAAGGAACTTTTTATTGATTTGTATTCTTTGAGCTAACATGATAGCAAAAGCGATCCTGACCCAAAAGATGGAGGGAGCAGGTGTAGGGGAGGAGTGTGATGGGCTCTGGGCTGAGCCTGGTGGAATAATACACTTTATCCTCTAAAGAAGACCAAATAGGTAATAGAATCTATCCACTAGCCACCCAAAACATTGGAGTCTACAGTGAGGACAGGCCAATTCTCTGTCTTGATCCTCAACAATCTTACCTAAGTGAAGCCAAAAGATGGAGAAAAGCAGAATTAAGAACCAAGCTGTATTATCCATCCATCCCTATTAGAAATGGCCAGATTCCACTATGCTGAGCAGGCAAGAAGAGAAGGCATCTAAATACCATCGAAGAAAAATGATCCCTTGCCAGTTATTTTCTACCTAAGTTACTATGGCTAGAACAAAATTGTAGGGAGCCAAGTTTTCTTCCTTGATCACTACTAGGCAGGGTTTATTTAGTAATTGGTGCTTCATTAAAAATGCAGCTATATGCGGGTCAGGGACCATGGAGGGCAAAGACCTTTGAGATGTTCTGGGTGAACCCTTCCCAATGGGGGTACTCATGCTACCTGGTAAAAAACTGACCCAATTTTATCCTTTTATTAAGGAAAACATAAATGGAAGGTATACACAGGAAAGTTGAATCATTTGTCCTCAGCAGGTTCCCTGTGAAGGGTGAGACTGTATGAGACATGTTTAGCACCATAACAGCTGGGCCCCTCTCCTTCCCATAGCTCCTTCATCACAGTACTCTTGTATGTCTCTGTTTCTATCCCAGAGTGAAACCAGTCCTGCATTCAAGGACATTGCAATTTAAGGATACGAAGCTTAGCCAGGTGCTATGGTGCATGCCTATAATACCAGTATTTGGGAGGCTGAGGCAGGAGGATCATAGGTTCAAGGACAGCCTCAGCAACTTAGTGAGACTCTGTTTCAAAGTAAATAAATAAATAAAAAGGGTATAGCTTGGAGGGAGAATGACTCTGGGTTCAATCCCCAGTACCACAAAAAATATAAAAAGAAAGAAAGAAGAAGAAAAGAAGATTATGAATCTTGTCTGTTTATAATGAAAGAGTTTGAAGTGTCACACAGGTCAGGGATGAAGGACTCTGGGAAGAAGGGAGATAGCATGACATTATGGAGCAACTGGAAAAGGGATAATGATTGGCAGAGCATTGCAAATAGACCTTGAAATATTCACACTATGAAGACTCATGTAGAAGTAGGAGATGGGGAGCAATGGAGAACATTCCAGAAGGCACACACCAATGTCTAAAAGTCAGGGAGATGAGACATGGACCCAAGATTAGGAGTAGGAGCTAGAGAAAGGAATCGTGAAAAGTCAGGAAAAAAATAGTTCAAGCCATATCATGGGAATGTTCGAAATAATAGATTGAGCACTGAACTTCACTATATAAATAATGAGCTAAGGAAAAAAATGGGAGGTGGGGAGGAGGTACTGAGTGTTGAACCCAGGAGCATTAGACCCCCAGCCCTATTTTTATTTTATTTCAAAACAGGGTCTTGCTAAATTGCTGAGAGTCTTGCTAAGTTATTGAATCTGACCTCAAACCTGCAATCCTCCTGTCTCAGCCTCCCAGGTTCTGGGATTATAGGCATGTGCCCCTGTGCCCAGCTTAATGAAAATTTCTGACCAAGAGAAGGACTCTCAAGAATTCCTGGAAGATTAGCATGGTTATCATGTGAAGCCAGGAACCCAAAAGAAATAAGGTCCTACTCCACTGGTCCATCTAGGTTAACAACCCAACACTGAATTTTTTTCTAATCAGGATGCCATTGGTACTAAAAGATGACGACTGATATGACATCTGGCATCGATGAAAAGGATATTTAAGATCTGTCATACCAGGTTTTTTTGGGGGGGTTACTTCTGCCTGGACATCCCACCAGGGCTGTGGCAACTGCCATGGAGAAAGGTGATCCCCGCTTAGGGTAACTGAACCCCACAGTATGAATGAGGTACGAATAGCCAAGGGAAGCCCAGCTGATAGGATTCCTTTATTAAACTCTTCTTCGGGTTTTTCTCTATGAAAGTACTCTCTCTATAGAAATGATATCACTTCTGTTACACACTTATTCTCCCAAGAATAAGAATTAGAAAGACATGCAGTAGATCCATCAGGGTCAATGCAAAGAATAAGTATGAAGCCACCCAGCACTGCAACTAACACGTAGTGGCTGCTCAGAAACGCTGCGCTGAGGTGACGTGCTTGAGCGGGAAGCCTCCACGTGTTTGCTCTTGAAAGTCCCCTGTGGTTATGTGCCTGGTCTACACCAGAGTCTCCTCTGTGAGAGAGAAGCAGTAAAGGCTGAGGTCCTGGAGCCAGACTGTCTAGTTTGGAGTTGCCTCCTTTGTAACCTTCTACTGACACGTGGCTACCTTGTGCCTCAGTTTCCTCTTCTTGATGTCCATAAGGAATTGTGCCCAAGACACTGTTGGGGGAACACTAAGTGAATCAACACAGAAACTTAGAATAGGATCAAATACCTAAGCGCTCAATGAATATTAGCTGGGAAAACCCAACAGCCTCTCTTTACTAAACCTTTACCTTCGTTTTTATCAGCTGGAAGCTTAATGTCCCCTGATATCCTGGATGGACCCAGGACATTTTCAAGTCCCTGCAATCTACCCATAGCAGCGTGCCCCCGATGCTTGTCAGAGCTATGGTTTCTAGCTTGTTTTAGTTTGTGAGTTTTCTATCAGTCATCCTTGTGTGGCTTTCTAGAACCCAAAAGCATTTTTATTTTTTGTACTGAGGATTGAACCCAGGGGTGTTCTACCTCCTAGCTACACCCCTAGCCCTTTTTAATTTTTATTTTATTTTATTTTATTTTATTTTATTTTATTTTATTTTATTTTATTTTATTGCAGTACTGGGGATTGAACCCATGGGCATTCTACCTCCAAGCTACTCCCTCAGCTCTGTTTTTTATTCTGTGTTTTGAAACAAGGTCTCACTAAGTTGCAGAGGGCCTCACTAAGTAGCTGAGGCTGGCTGGGAACCCAGATCCTCCAGTCTCAGCCTCCCAAGTACTGGGATTACAAGCATGTGCCACCACGCCTGGCTTTTTTTTAATTTTTATTTAAAACAGGGTCTCCCTAAGTTGCTGAGGCTGGCCTTGAGCCTGTGATTCTCCTGCCTTAGCCTCCCAAGAACTGGGATTACAAGCGTGCACCACCACACCCAGCTTGGAACATGTAAGTTTTTCTTAATGGATCCATACCTCCCCAACCTGTCCTTTTCTCCTCCATCCCTGTCCAGGCCAAATTGTCCTCCTCAGGGGATGTGAAGATGACACGGGAATGCATTTGGCAGTGCATTATTTAACAGAAGTGTAAAGAAGTCTTCCCTCCTGGAACACATCTCTTTCACCGTGTTGACCCATTTTCTGTTGCTATAACAGAAAACTAACTTGATTAACTCCTGTCACCTCTAGGCTCTGCTGGTACAAAGTCCTGGAACGACCGTCAGCCCAGAGAAGCGGGTGAGCCCAGGACACCAGGAGGAGGAAGGGCGCTGGAAGCAGGGAAGCTGCTCACCTGTGTGTCATGGTGGGAAAGGACAATGAAGACAGCCTGACCCCTGCGCCAGGAGGTGCATTAAGAACACCTTGTATTGTACCAGTGATATAACAGAGAGGGTTCAGTTTCTTTCTTCAGATCCACTATGATTCGGTTAATTGAAGTAAGAGTTTATAGCTTAAAGCCAAGAGTAGAAATTAATCTTCAAGCTAATGCATCCACAATCAGAACGCACATCAAGTTATCACACTGAGTCTAAGTTTAATACATGGGAAAGCAAATATAGAAATTTGAATATTGTGTTTCCCCCCCACAAAGACTTGAGGGTGGTTGGCATTTGGTTTTCCCCTACATGATAGCTTGTATTAAAAGTTTATAGAAAGCAATTTAGGCAAAATATGCAAGAGGAATTTCCTGGAATTGGAGTACAGCCACTGTCAAAGAGTGACATCCTTCAGGACCAGCATCCTTTGCAGTGACTGAGCACACTGGTGCCCTGGAGCCAGAAAGACTCACAGAAGAAATGATCAACATCTACCAGGGCCAAAAATTGCAATATTAATGACAAGCATAGTTTGGTAAAACATGTTTTATTTTATTTTTAAAAAGAGCAGTCTCCCTTCTATCATGGATTACTACTGTTTCCTGTATTTGCATGAATAGAAAAAGGAAGCATAGAATTCTACAATTCACTCAATTGGGTGAAATTAAGCACAACCTCAGAAGTTCAAGTAAAGCAGAATGGGACCACAGGAATGAAGGACTAAGGTGACTGTTGGGGGGCCTCTAGGTCCTGAGAAAGCTGGAACAGTTAAGTCTCCAAATCTCTAAATTCCCAGATTCAATTAAATTGAAAGGTAGAAAAATTAACAGAGATTTTCTGCATTGCATTTGACATTTCATTGACAGTCCAGAGCCAGTGTTTATGCCCCTGGCTACTCAGACTGAATTCTTGAATTTTGGCTCAAGGGGGTGGAAAAGGATTAGATTACTTTGCTGTCTTTAAAATCCTAAGTTGCTAGAACACTTTAAAAATGAATGCATTTTCTATTGTGCATGTGTGTGTGTGAAAAAGGCATTGTAGGTTGTGAATATAATCAGGATTGCAATGATACAATTTTAGTGACAATAATTGTAATCGCTGATTTCAGTGGGTGTGTTTTTTTTTCTCCATTCTTTTCCAATATGTTGTTCTTGGAGAACAGGTAGAAAAGAAAAAAAGAAGAAAGAAGAAAAGAAAAGGATAGAAAGAAAGAGAGGAAAAGAAGGAAGGGAGGAAGGAAGAAGGAAGGAAGGAAGGAAAGGAAGGAAGGAGGGAAGGAAGGGAGGGAGGGAGAGAGGGAGCAAGGGAGGGAGAAAAGACCCAGTGATTTTGCCAAATGCTTTGAAATCCCATGTCCCCTTTCACAGTCCTTCAGAGTGGGCAATGCATGGCCCGAAAGCACAAGGAGAAGAAGATGGTGCCAGGTCTGGAGTGGAACTCGAAATCTCAGAACACTTCATAAATCTGGGCGCGCTCTCTTATTCCTGTTGGCAGCTCCCGGCCTCTGATCCATGGGTCAGGATGAATAGTGTGTCTCTGAGGATCTCAGACATAGAGCATGACCGCTGTGCATAAAGGGCCAGCCCTGAGGGCCAGCTCCACCTTTCACTGTGCTATTGAAAGAAGGAGGTTCCTATATTCATCTGTTCCTTGTATTTTTTTCTGTTTTTATTTCTTTAAACTCTTTTAGTGCGTTGTAATTATACATCAGAGTGAGGTTCAACGTGATGGAGACACACATACGCACATCACTTGGTGTATTTTCTTCTGCATCCAACCCTGCTCCCTCCTCCTCTCCTCCTACATGTTAGATTGCTGGTGATACCTTCGTATATGGACAGAGCATTATTTGATCTGTTTCCTTCTCCCATCCTCCTTTATATTGATTTTAAAATAAAGATGCAAATAGACAATAAAAGCTTGTGACCATCGTTAGCTTCAACCCAAAAGCATGACAGAAACCTACAACCCTTTCCTGTGTCGAGGCCACAGCTCGGTCCACGGAAACTGCATTGACTGCCAAGAATGTGGTAGAAAAAAAATCACTTCTCTTAATTGCTCTTGGGCGTAATGAAGCAGAAAGAGAAGGCAGGTCTTTGGACTTTGGGGCTCCCGGGGAGCGAATGAGTCGAGCATTCCTTCCCTGGATACCACTGGTTTTAACTAGCAATAGGTGCAGGATTTCTCGGGCAGATGGCTGTGATATAGGACGCTGGTGAGCAAAAGTTCCCCTGGTGTTGGAGCGCTCCGTACCCACTGGGGCAGCCCAGCACTGCCTAACAGATGTGCTTCCTGCCCTGCTTACTTCTCCTGGGCTCTGTAACCAAAGAGGTCCCCGATGGCACATTCCTCCAACACTTTTAAAACCACATTTCCCATGAAGGTCTTTCAGAGGTAAAGGGAAAGTTACAGGGAGGCACAGTGAGGGCCCTGGTCAGGTTGCATTGGGGAAGTTTATTATGATTCACACGGAGCTGAAAACCTTGCAGACAGACCCACTCTGTGGCCGCATGGTGAGCGTAAATCTAAGAGTTTGCCAGTTCCTACCCATGGCTTGATGAAGCTCAGCCTTCACACAAAAGTCCATGTTGGTAGAAAAGATGTCCTGCAAGTCTCACCAAGAAGGTAGCTGCTTGGAAATACTCATTTTTTTTTTTTTTTGGTGGTAGTGCTAGGGATTGAACCCAGGGGCATTCTACCTCCAAGCTACAACCCCAACCCTTTTTAAATTTGTAAACAGGGTCTAGCTAAGTTACTGAGAGCCTCGTTAAGTTGCTGAGGCTGGCCTGGAACCTGCCATCCTCCTGTCTCAGCCTCCCAAGTCCTGGGATGACGGGCAAGCACTGCTTCACCCAGCCCTAACTGATATTAATTATCAATGATCGCTGAGATTTACCAAGAACCTATCCTATACCCAGCATGCTCTCAGAACCCCACATGCTTCGAAACTTCATTGAATCTTTACACTTCTGTAAGGCCAATGCCTTTATGACCCCCAGTTTACAAATGAGAGTGAAGCGAATTAAAAATGCCACAGTCTGCTTTCTAATCTTTAGAGAACTCAGATAACTCCTGGGTGGATACAGATGTATTTCTGCTATGGGACCGGGAAGCCGAAATATGATAAATTTCACTGTACTGTAAAAGGAGAAGGTTTGAGATCCCAGGCATCTTATCCATTTTCCTTTCTAGCTTCTTTGCCTGTTTTATCCCTTGTTCTTTTCATTGCTCTTTCCTTTCCTTTTTTCTTTCTTTCTTTCCTGCACTCTATAGGGCAGGGATAGTGAATAGCTTTCCTGGCACCAGCTTCAATCCGTAGGTGTAGCTTCCTGAAGCACGGGATTGGGGAAGATCCCTAGGTGAACTTGGGGTCCAGTGTGGCAGAGAACTCTGACTGATAAATGATGTCTCCCATGGATATAGGCAAAGGCAGGTAGGCCGGGTAATGTCCATCCGGCAGTGGTGCCGTTGTACCTGGTACTAGCTATGATCTGTGTATCGTTTGTCTCCATCTAAAACTCAAGTCATCAAAGCTTCATCCTGCTGTGGCTGTGTTGGGAGGTGGTTCCTTTCGAAGATAATTATGCTGTTAAGAAGGATTAGTGCCGGGCGTGGTGGCTCACGCTTGTAATCCCAGTACTTTGGGAGGCGGAGACCGGAGGATCTGGGTTCGCGGCCTGCCTCAGCTCTCTCTCTCTCTCTCTCTCTCTCTCTCTCTCCCTGTCTCTCTCTCTTTCTCTACCTAGTGAGGCCCTCCGCAACTTCGTGAGACCCGGTTTCAAAATAAAAGCATTAAAAAATAGGGCCGGGGGTGTAGCGTGGAGGTAGAACTCCCCTGGGTTCAATCCCCGGTACCGCAAAAAAAAAAAAAAAGAAGGATTAGTGCCTTTCTCCAGGGAGTGAGTTCTTGTTCTCCCAGAACTGGATTGGTTACTGCAAGAGTGGATTGTATTAAAGCAAGTTCAGCTAGGTGTTGTGGCACATGCCTATAATCTCAGTACTTCAATCCCAAGTGCTCCCTCACCCTCGAAAGCAAGTTCTGCTTCCTCTCTCTCTCTCTCTCTCTCTCTGGGTGGTCTCTTCCTCACATCCTGCGCACAGCTCTTACATTCACTCCCTCTAAGTGGTGTCCTTGCCCTGCTGTGATGAAGCTGGAAGGCTCACGCCAGAGGTCAAACAGTGGGACCGCTAGTCTTGGACTTTCAGCTTCTAAAATTGCGACCTAAATAAATCTCTTTTCTTTATAAAGTGCCCAGCCTCCAGTATTTTGTTTTGACTGAGAACAAACTACTTCAACAGTGACCTGATGCAATAAATTAATTCATAGATTTATGTGTTCTGAGAAGCTTCCCTGTGGTAGCACAGTGACATCTCCTACCCTTGCCCCACCTGCAATAACCCTATTCATTTGTTCTGTGAAGCTACAGTGCTGTAGTATCACCCTGGGGCCATCTTTGTAAGGTTAGAGATTCAAAGAGGAGTCTCAACAGATATGGGCTGCCATCGGAGTTGTTTTATTTGAGTCTTGGTATAATACTGATCTGTCTCTGTACTGTTATACCACACGTTTGGGATTTGTTTTTTTCTCAATGAGCCAAGAGATGGGGTGGGAGTAAGGAGTGGGGTATTGAGAAGACTCAGGAAAGAGCAGGACACTAGTAGGCAGGGCATTAGGAACTGCTCTGGCAACGTAGCCCAGGTGTTAGAGAAGCGAGTGGCCTGGGGAGCGTGGAGAGGTTGGGTGTGGGGATGCCATGCATGTGATGGACAGTGCCCAGCGTGGCAGCCAGGTAGAAGACTTGGGAGGGATGTCTAAAGTTCTGAGCCCTTCTGTCCTGGGGCACATCAGCTCTTAATCATAAAAGGGATAGTGTATCAAAGGGTGAGCCAGTGGTTAGAAGCATTAGTATTGGGACAGGATGATAAACGGGTCCCAGCAAGAGGAGTATGAGAAAGGGCAAGGAAGGCTGCAGATTCTTCAGTGTGTGTGTGTGTGTGTGTGTGTGTGTGTGTGTGTGTGCATTGTTTTGCTGTTTTCATTTGAAGGGCTCTAGTTGTGTCAGGGCTGATAGTGTACCCTGAGCAGGCTCAAAAAGAGAGAAGGAAGGAAGTACAAAAGAAAAGAGGGTGAGCCGGGTGTGGTGGCGCACGCTTGTAATCCCAGTACTTGGGAGGCTGAGACAGGAGGATCCGGGTGCACGGCCAGCCTCAGCTACTTAGTGAGACCCTCCACAACTTAGTGAGACCCTGTTT
The DNA here is from genome assembly GCA_004027185.1 of Glis glis. Classification (NCBI taxonomy): domain Eukaryota; kingdom Metazoa; phylum Chordata; class Mammalia; order Rodentia; family Gliridae; genus Glis; species Glis glis. The sequence continues at coordinate 14,535 of PVJS01045603.1, forward strand.
CAGAATAAAGAATAAAAAATAGGGCTGGGGGTGTAGCTCGGAGGTAGAACGCCCCTGGGTTCAATCTCCACTACCTCAAAAAAAAAAAAAAAAAGAAAAGAGGGTGAAGCAAGCAAGGGAGTTAGGTGGTGTGTGTGAGAGAAAACATTACAAAGTAAATTCTTGCAAGCAAGAATAATGTAAAGACTAGGTCTGATCAAGGCACTCCCAGGAAAAAAAATAATGTGATGGTGACCCTCCTTAGAAACTGGTAAATTACATTGAAAAGTCATGGTTCTATAACTCACCTTCTGAGAAGCACATGATTTGATGATAACTTCAGTCTAAGAGAATATGCAAAAGAACGTTCCAAGAGAAACCAGGTGTTTTAGTCAGCTTTTCCATTGCCAGAACCAACATAACTGGTAAGAACAACATAGAGGAGAAAAGGGTTATTTGGCTCACAGTTTTGAGGTGCAGTCCATGGAAGATGGGCTCCAAGGCAGAAACATCATGGTGGCGAGGTGTGACAGAGGAAGGCTGCGTTCATGGAATTCGGGAACCAGAGAGAGAGAGAGAGAGAGAGAGAGAGAGAGAGGGGAAGGGGCCAGGGACAGACATAGTCCCCAAGGCCACACCCCCAGTGACCTACCTTCTCCAGCCACACCCTACATGCCTACAGTTACCACCCAGAAACCTGCTTCAACTGTTTCAACTTTGAACATTTTTGCATTGCCAGTATATGAGCTTTTCTGGGGGAACATTCTATAGTCAAACCCTAGTACCAAGTGAAGAGTATTAGACATTCAAGTTATTTTACTCAGTAGGAGAAAAGTGGAGGCCTCATTTTATGCAGAAGTTAAAAGTCAGCTTGGATGAGTTAGAGAAACCTATCTGGTTACCAATGGTTACCAACCTCAGCAAAGGTGGCTAAAAATGTTGCAAAACCTCTGGTAGAGTTACTGAGTGGCTCTGTTTGTGTTTCAGGAGTGGAACGTGATGGGAGTGGGGTTCCATTCTCTTGGGGGAAGAGAATTTCCTTAAACAGAGATATGCCAGTCCTGGAGGAAGCACCTAAGCTCTGGTGCACCTAAGCTAAGTGAGCACCTACTTTAGTCCTCCACTCCTCAAGTGAGAAAACATGTGGCAGACACTCTCAAGTGGCCCTCCTTGAGCCCTATCTCTTGGTGTACATGCCTCTGTGTAAGCCCCTCTTCTAAGTGTGGGCAAGTCTTCCTTGTAGCCAATAGACTATGGCAAAATCATGTTGCATAATAAGAATGAGTGTATTATACAAAGTGAGATTCCATCCTGCTGGCAGCCTCACTGTAAATACTCTCTCATAACTTTATGAAACAAGCAGGCATACTGAGGAAATCCAGATAGAATGGGACGTAGAAGGGACTTAGAAGGGAAGAAGAAGAAATCTTTAGATGGACAAAGAAGGTGACCTAACTGAGGGAGTTGGGCGGGGAGTGGAGGGAAACACACTATAGCACATGATGTACATACACAAACCTATAAGACTCAATCACTATCTGGAGCATGAAAGGGAGGGAAGGGGGAGGGATTAGGGTGGGATTGGAGGGAGGGCTAAATGTGCAATGTGTGCATGTATGATGTTCATACCCTGACATATATCAAAATGTATAATT
>PVJS01045604.1:0-16167 GCA_004027185.1 Glis glis
AAAAAAAAAAAAAAAAAAAAAAAAAGTAATTTTAGCCGGGCATGGTGGCGCGCACTTGTAATCCCAGTACTTGGGAGGCAGAGACCAGAGGATCTGGGTTCGTGGCCAGCCTCAGCTACTTAGTGAGGCCCTCTGCAACTTCATGAGACCTGGTATCAAAATAAAGTATAAAAAATAGGGCCGGGGGTGTAGCTCAGAGGTAGAACACCCCTGGGTTCAATCCCTGGTACTGCAAAAAAAAAGTAATTTTAGGACTAGAATTTTATTTTCCCAAGTAGAAAATATCTAATACCTCAAATAGTACATAGTACAAAAGATTTAATACCTCAAATAGTACATGAGTAATAGGTCTTGGATTTCACACACACAAAAAAGAAATTATCAACACACTAACATAAGAAATTCATAATAAAGGCTATACCTCTAGCCCTTTTTATTTCGAGACAGGATCTCCCTAAGTTTCCCAGGCTGGCCTTCAACTTGTGATCCTACTGCCTCAGTCTCCCAAATTATTGCAATTAAAGGTGTGCACCACCTCACCCAGCTACAAAGTATTTTTATAAGTAAATTATGATAGATTCAAAATTAGAACTATACAGCTGGGCATGGTGGCACACGCTTGTAATTCCAGTACTTGGGAGGCTGAAACTGGAGGATCCAGGTTCGCAGCCAGCCTCAGCTACTTAGTGAGGCCCTCTGAAATTTAGTGAGACCCTGTTTCAAAATAAAGAATAAAAAATAGGGCTGGGGGTGTAGCCCGGAGGTAGAATGCCCCTGGGTTCAATCCCCAGTACAGCAAGAAAAAAAAAATTAGAACTATAATGGATCTCACTTTTATCCACCTGCATCATGATGTGATTTCTTAAATGTGGGAAAGAGAGCTAGGAATTACAACAACTAATTTGAAATATTCATAAAATCCTTAGAATTGTGTTACACTTGTGAGTATCATCTGTTAATTTTATGCTTAGAAAAAAAGAAAAAGATCTGAAATACTGATTCACTGATTCTAAGCATAATGCATAAAAACACATAGCAGTGAAGGTAGAGGAAACTGGATTTTTATCTTAAATTTAACAAATGTTTGCTGACCATCATTGATCCAAAGACAACTAAATTTTTTACCTCCTATAAAGAATTCAGTCTGCTTATTGGCCAGGGGCATTCTATCTCAATTTTACTTATACTATGTCTCATCATCCTAAAATATATAGGACATATAAAAATTTAAATTGAGCAATTTTATAGGTATCCTATAAAATTGTATAGGTTTTTAATAGGTGTTCTATATATAAGATAATGGTATATAATTCAATTCTGTTTGAATAGACAGAGTACTACTTCAAACTCTATTTCTACCCTTAGCAGACATTTTCTCTGCCCAAGCCGCCATCTGAGAATTGGAACTGAGGTTCAGGCCAATCCCACCAGATACCTTTGGGAGAAGATTAATAAAATCCTAAGTCCTCTAGGAGGAATAACTTCGAATGTTCTATAGCATAGCAGGATAGCTAAGATTGAACACAGTTAATTGTATATTTCAAAAGGGCAAGAACAGAGAATTTTGAATGTTTCTGACAAAAAATGATAAATTTCTGAGTTGATATGCCAACTAACCTGATCTGATCATTAGATACATGGTATACATGTGATAAAATATGATAGTACAACCCATAAATATATACAGCTACTAAGCATCAATTAAAACAGGTTTTTAAAATTTTTTTAAATCATAAGTCCTTTTGAAATTAGCTGAACCTATAATTGTATCATCCATTCTTTCCTTTCTCTCTCTTTCTTTCTTCTTTCTTTTTCGTACTAGAGACTAAACCCAAGGGCCCTCTACCTCCAAGCTACACCCCCAGCCCTTTTTGTTTTTATTTTTTTATTTTTGGTTTTTTTATTTTAGTTTTTTTTTGGGGGGGTACTGGGGATTGAACCTAGGGCATTCTACCTCCGGACTACACCTCCAGCCCTTTTTATTTTTTATGCTGAAACAAGGTCTTGCTAAATTGCTGCAGGGTCTCACTAGGTTGCTTAGAGTCTAGCTATGTTGCTGAGGCTGTCCTTAAACCTGCAATCTGATCCTCCAGTCTAAGCCTCCAAGTACTGGGATTACAAGAATGCACCACTATCCCCAGCTGTGCTGTTTTCTAAGTGTGCTTATCTATCCCAGGATGTAAAACTATGACAATCTGTGATTTAGGGTCTGCTACAAAAACAAGGAAACTAAAAAAAAAGAACAAATTATCAACTATTTCTTTTTATTTAGACCTTATCCTATTTTAAAAATAAACAACTTTCAAGGAGTATGTGTGGAGCCGGGCGTGGTGGCGCACGCTTGTAATCCCAGTACTTTGGGAGGCGGAGACGGGAGGATCCGGGTTCGCGGCCAGCCTCGGCTCTCTCGCTCTCTCTCTCCCTGTCTCTCTCTCTCTTTCTCTCTCTCTCTCTCCTTAGTGAGGCCCTCTGCAACTTTGTAAGACCCGGTTTCAAAAAAAAAAAAAAAAGGAGTATGTGTGAATGGAAATGAGGAAGCCAACATCATTCTTAATCAGAGCAATTAACTTATAAAACAAAAGGATAACGAAACAATAACACTATGCAATAAGAGCTTCATTTCGTGTGCTGTGGGACCAAAGCTCTTTTTTTTTTTTTTGAGGTACCGGGGATTGAGTCCCAGGGGCATTCTGCCTCCAAGCTATACCCTCAGCCCTATTTTTATTCTTTATTTTGAAACAGGGTCTCACTAAGTTGCAGAGAGCCTCACTAAGTAGCCGAGGCTGGCCGCGAACCTGTGATCCTCCTGTCTCAGCCTCCCAAGTACTGGGATTACAAGCGTGCGCCACGACACTGGCTTGCAAAGCTCATTTTGACAAAGCCATCCTGTTCAAGGAGAACGTGAAGGAGGCTCAGACAGCCCCCCCCACCCAGTGGACAGACTCTGAAGCAGAGGTGTCTTTAGCTGATGGTGCTGAACCCAAGGTCAGTAAGGGTAGTTACACCATTAGGGCTCACATGGCCATAGGTGGCACAAAGTCCTTAAACCAGGCCTCAATAGAGTCCCACCTACAAAGCAGAAATGGAGAAAGTGCTTCATTAACGAAATCCAAGTCCTCTTGCTCCCCTAGGATTCAATATGCTTTTACCTAAAGACGTTTCAGTAAGCATGTAGACTTCATCTTTAAGTTTTACTGGGTTATTTTGAGTTTAGGTTAAGAATAATGCTCTTAAACAACTTCATTTTATTTACTGTGTGGCAAGTACCACAGTAAATAGGCAACTGCCACACAAGCAGAACTAAGATTCTAAATGAAAAGCTAATAAATAAACAAAACAACTTACCCCTTCAGCAAGCTCTAAAAGTGGAACAGGCTTACATTTGCAACTTGATACTACTATTTTGTCACCACTGGAAGACGCTGTTACTAGAAAGTTATCTAAATGAAGAGTTATGGAACATCAAATGATCCATGAGCATCTACCGCACTAGACTATCATTACAAGAATGCAATCATACACGCAAACACTAAAAAGACAAGCACTGGAATAAAGCTTATATACTAGCTTTCAAAATTGGCTCAGGTTACTAATTACTAATTCTCTTTACTACCACTGCAGGGAAGAACTATCCCTCCTGGCTATGCTATCACGTGAAAAGCTATGTAACCCATGTGAAATACTACTCCATTTTCAGGGTAGGCCAGAAGGTCTAATTTTATCCTTCAAGAACGAGAGCAAGATAAAAGCAGCGTCAACAAATATCAATCAGCCTTTCCATGTATAAAAACCGCTCAGGATGCTTATTTATTAAGCAAGTGGTTGGCAACAACTTAAGCTAGGAAGAAAGCACCCACACTAGGCTAATCTTTCCACTAAAAAAGTGAATGCTGATATGTTTTCAGGACTGGAATTCTTATAATAGAATGTTTCAATCTTAAATGTATCAAAAATGACTATTACTGTAATATCATACAGTAAATAAAAGTGTGGTTAAATGGCAACAGTTTATGTTATAGAAGAGTTTTAACTTTATTTTAAATTAAATATAAATTATTTTTATTTAAAATTGCATTTACTTTTGTGTGTGTATGTGTGTGTGTGTGTGTGTGTGGTACTGGGGATGGAACCCAAGGGCATTCCACCTCTGAGCTACACCCCCAGCACTATTACATTTTTATTTTGAAACAGGGTCTGGCTAGGTTGATAAAGTCTCAGTACACGCTAAGACTGTCCTTGAACCTAGATCCTACTGTCTCAGCCTCCCAAGTACTGGGATTACAGGCGTGCACCACCATGCCCAGCATTTACCTCATATTATAGACATTATATGGAGTAAAAAGTAAACACAAAACAATGTATTTTAAAACTAAAATGATTAAATATAAGAATCAAGAATAAGAGTCTGATTTTTGAGAATTATAACACATTAAAATATCAGAAGTTTAAGTCTACGCTTTTTGACAAGCAAATTCTGTGAATAAAAGCAATGGAGAAAAACTAATTGGAGCCGGGCATGGTGGCACACGCTTGTGATCCCAGTACTTGGGAGGTGGAGACTGGAGGATCCGGGTTCGCGGCCAGCCTCAGCTACTTAGTGAGGCCCTCCACAACTTTGTGAGACCTGGTTTCAAAATAAAGGATAAAAAATAGGGCCGGGAGTGTAGCTCGGAGGTAGAACGCCCCTGGGTTCAATCCCTGGTACCAAGAAAAAAAAAAACTAACTGGACACTTAATCCTATTACTTTTGGGTAAGTACATAATATTCAGATACTTTGTGACTAGACCATGGATTGTACTTTCATTACATGACTCAAACAGAATCATTTCTACCTAGATAGTACAGCATTAAGAAAAATAAATCATTTCCCTTTCCTTGGCTTTTTCCTCTGTTTATCACTACTTTTCTCCTTAGAATATAGAAAAGAACTGAAAGATTTTATGAGAGGGTAAGCTAGTTACTAGGTAGGCTAGCTATTCAAATTTCTGTTACAGAAGTCATGAAAAAGTAAGGAACAGTACCTAAAGGACCAAAAAAAAAAGATAAAAGAAAAGTTTCCTCCCTGGCATCTCACACTAACCTGGTTCTTGGTACCTATGCTACAGGGACCCACAAGTTGCTGAGTCTGAGAATTCTCTGTTCTTCAGTAACTAACCACCATGGAAGGGTGAAAGTCTCATTAGGAATATGATTGTATGCAGGCTTTCAGTGCATCAACTTAACACAAGAAAACTATATGGAAATAAAACCAGTTTCCAAAAGTCACTCAACACTACCTCATAGCACATCAGTTTGTTGACATATCATTAAGTAATACATAAGTAAATGTCAGCTCCCAGCAAAACTCCTTGGAACAAAAATAAATAAAAATAATCTTTTCTCTTACACATAAGAGAAAAATTAAGTTCTAAAAATAATAAAAATGTAAAATAGAGAGCAGCAACTTCATATATTTGCCTCTGTAAAACATTTTCCCTACTACACATTGGAGAGTCCTTTGAAGATGTAGACACTTCACCATGAGTTTGATTAATAGAGCACCAAAGTAATTTATTTCACTAATTTAATACAAAAATCAAGGAATGATAAAGAGGCAAATTTAATTTAGTGGGAAAATTTGTCATTTTTGTTATGTATTTGCAAGAACAGGCACTGGACATAAAAGTTCTAATATTTTTGTTCATGAATCAGTCACATTTTAAGGCTTTAATATTTTTCTTTCATCAGGAAGTAGAATATTAATACTAAGAAGTATTGATAAGAGCAGACCAATGTTACAATTTAATTTAAGAAATAATGTATGTACTTCATAAAAGAATCATTTCTAGCACACCAATTACATACAGTATTTTCAGAGAAACAGTGATGAGCACTTTGTTTACAGCAGTGGTTCTCAACTGGGGGCAAGTCTGGCAAGTCTGAAAACATACATGGTTGTCACAACTGGGGACTACTGGCATGTAGTGAAGAGACCAGAAAAGCTTCTACACATCCTACAGTGCATAAGAAAGCCCCCACAACAAAGAATTATCCTGCCCAAAATATCAATAGTGTCCGAGAAACCCTAACTTACAGGTTCACTTCCTCACTTCTTTTATTCACATTTAGCAGCTCACCAAGTCAGGGAGGGTATCAGTCAGAAAAGCTTAGGAAAATGCAATCTAGACAATTTTACTATGTCTGCTTGGGAAATGATGTTATTTTCATCACAGAACGGAAAAGAAATACATATAGAGCATCAGGAAAATGAGGATGTTGACCAATTCTTTATCTCCTCCCCATCTTGCTTCTACCTTCTAGTTCTGACATTAATTTCTAGATCAGATTCACAAATAGCCAAATGTAGGTGCAAAAACTCAGTCCAAAACCTTTCAGAAGTTTTCCCTCCATTGCCTACCTTATTCTATTTGTTTCAATAATACACTGTTGACAATATCACAAATTCTATGGTCTGGATCTAAGAACTAATATACATTTTGTTAATGTCATCTTTTTTAGTGAAGTTGGTTACAACTGAAAAATTTTAAAATAAAATCAACAGACAAAATCAAAGTGTTCATATGTACTGTTTTTTGTTTTTAACTGCTGTAAGGGTTTATCTTGTTTTGTTTTTAACTACCATTGCACTTTATCTATGCCATCCCTGCAAAATATATTTCTCATTATGGGTCATACAATAAACTTTCTCTGATAATATATTAAGCCTAATAAGGTGGTTACTTTAAAAAAAAGGAAAGGAAAGGAAAAAGGATACTGTTGCTACTCCAACACATTGAACTGATTCCATGCGGTGATGTGTGTGGGTTGAATTTATCCACCAGTGTCATAGATGAAGCATCCCATATTTTAATATCATCTCCCGATGAAGCGAATCTGAGGTTTTCCTGCATGACTGCACCTATAAAAAGTTTAGAACAATATATTTCAAAACCAATTAATGACCATCAAAAGAGAAAAAAAGTTGAAATGAAGGGCCTCATCTAAAATAGCAGCTCTACCTGTCCTTTTTTATTCCAGTGTACCCACCTCGAAGTATGTGGAGTGAGCTTTTTAAAACATAAACCAGATCACATACTTCGTCGACCCTTCCAATAGTTCTCCATTGCAACTACAATAAAATCCAACCTCCTTTGCCTGTCTTATAGGACCTGGTGTCTGTGTAACTCCTATATTCTTCCCCAGAGGCACCAGACTCTGGCCACATTGGCCTCCCTTCTGTCTGATCCAACAAGGCAAGGTTGTTCTCACCTCAATGTCTTTTCTTTGCTGTCCCCTCTGCCTGGAATACTTTTCCCAGAGTCCCCACGGTCATCTTCCCATCATCAGGTCTCAGCTGAAATGTCTTTGCTTCATAAAGGCCTTCTCTGACTACTATGGCTAAAGAAGCCCTTTACCAGTTACTCTAAATTCCATTACTCATTTTCTTTCTTTTACTTGGCACTTACTACAACCTGAAATTCCTATTTGTTCTTATAATAATGTTTGCCTCCCCATGCCAGTCTTGAAACATTCCCAGCACACAGCAGGCAATCAATCAATAAATGTTAATAAGTGACTTCCTAATGTTTTCCCCCCTGTGGTACTGGGGATTGAACCCAGGGGTGTTCTACCTTTGAGCTACATCCCCAGCCCTATTTCACTTTTTATTTTGAAACAGGGTCTCACTAGGTTGCTGACAATCTAAATTGCTGAGGCTCCTGGGACATGTGATCCTCCTGTCTCAGCCTCCCAAGTACTGGGATTACAAGATGCGCCACCACACCCGGCTCTAATCTTTTTTAAAGTGTATGATAAACTATGAATCCTGTCATCCAAGTTTTCCAAATAACTCTAAAATTAGCAATATAGCCAAAGAAGATGCCACTACATCCCTATTCCAATTCTTGACCTATGATGACCTCACTTTTATTATTTATTCAAAGTATGTAGTTCAGACACAAAGAGGGGCAAGTAGTAGGGATGACAGGTGAGGGGAAAAAATATGCTAAAAAATACACGGGAGAGAGGGGGGTATAGAAGTACACTACCCACACATTCCTAGTTGGGACACTATAAGAATATTACTGCACAGCAACAGCCAGGGCATATATGGGTTCCTAAGTCATCCACAAAGCCCTACATTTAGGTCTAATGTATTCCAATTCAGAGGACAAGTTAAGGCATGCTAAATCACAAGAACCTTTCATGCTCAAGAAACAAAATATTGTTTATATGTTCATAAAGTGGCTAAAACTTTTAATCAGAACATTCGCTCACGTGTTTCGTCATGCTTCTTCCATTAATAAACACAGTCACCTGTTGAAACATACAATGTTTCAATTCGGTGACTTAAACGTGTGCAACAAATGCCCTCTTAGTTCCCTACTCGAGGAACAATGAGGTGCTGGAAAGGCGATCTCTATGCATAGTAAACACAACTGCAAGATGTGGCTACTCTAACAGAAACTGTACCCATTAGGGGCGGATCCCAGAAGTCAAGATTCTGAAACGCTGGGCTCAAACTATCCTTCCCAACTTAGGTGATGGTACCTTTGGCAAAGTCATTAAAAGTGTTTCCTTCTCTGAGCGGGAAAGGGGGACCATCTGCCCACCTGTCTTCTGAGAACTGAGCACTTTTAAGAGAGAGGCATTATATCAGCCCCTCAAGGAGGGTCCCATCAAAAGAGAGCAGTCAGGAAGCCAGACATAACACTGCTGGCCGGGTGTAGGGAAGGCGGCTATATGCAGCAACAAAACGGTGCTCAAATAAAAGTTACGTAAAGTTCTCCAACTTTCCTCCACCACAACACATTCTGCTGGCGGAGAACTGCTCGGCTGGGGTTACCCTGTAACTTGCACAGGCGTGCCTGCCGCAGGGGTCGTATTTGAGGTTTACAGAAAGGGACAGGAACTTGCGGAGCAGAGCAAACTTTCCGAGGGCAGCGCACCCTCCACGGCCGCCGCAACCTACCCCGGCGGGCCCGGGCCACCTCCCGGCGGCGGAGGTGCGCGCCCCAGGCCCGCGGCTCCCGGGGCTCCCGGGGCTCCCGCGGCTCGTCCGCGCCCGCCGCGCCCCGGCCCGGCCCGGCAACCGCCCGGAGCCCTGGGCTGTCCCGGCCGGGCGCGCGGGGCCCGGGCTCCTCGGCCCGCCCCGGGAGGTGGCCGGAGGGCGGCGGGGGTCGGGAGGATGTTCGGACGCGACCGCGGCGGCCGGCCGACCCCCGCCCGCCCCTACCTCACCTCTCCGCAGCGGCACAACAGGGGGCACGGCGCAGCCCGCTCGCGCTCGGCTTCCGGCTCCCGCCTGCACTTGTTAAACTTGGGCGGCCGGAAGTCCCGCCCCCTGCTGACGTCACCGGCGAGGCGAGGCGAGGCGAGGCGCCGCCCACGCGGGCAGGGCGCGCGCAGGCCCTGGGCCCCGGCGCCGCTGGCGTCTACACTCGGGGTTAGCCCAGCCCCAGGGTAGAAACTTGGGACCGGGGTGCCTCCCTCTACGCCCCCGCGTTGGCGCGTCGGCCATGGCGACTGCTGCCTTGTCATCCATTGGTTCACTGACTGCCAGCTGTGTGCCAGGCACCGTGTTAGACTCTGGGCTGCAGGGATGGGTTTAGCCTAGGGAGACCCGAGTGCAGTGAATGTTCTGGTCCCTGGCCTGGTGCAGCCTACAGTCCAGTATCAGGCTGATGTTAATGACTAATTGCGTACTTAAATGAAACCGTGACCGTTGCTACAAAGGAAAGGTATAAGACTATGAAACCCCATAATGAAGGGTTAGGAAAGGATTCTCTAAAGAGGAAGCCCTGGAGAGGGGGTAATACCACAAGCAATTTACAAACCAGGAAACACCCACAGGCTAAGAAGTAACCCAAAGAGTAAGAATCGGAGCTCACCAACTCCAAATGCATGGTTTTTCACATCATGCTGCGGGGTCAGGAACACCAAATACCATTTGGTTTGGGAATTCTTTTGAAAATAATGCCTCTCAGGGTGGAAAAGGGAGTTGCAGAACTGAGTTATCAAATGTCCCTTTAGCGCTACTGACAGTTTTTGCTGAGAATTCGTACAGGGCATTTCTTTTGCGAAGTATTATCCTTTCGTCACAAGTGCATGGGACGTGCTTCTGAAGTAGATACACAAACCCTAGTTATTGGCATCCATATTGCAAATAACTGGAAACATTCTAATAAGTCTATTTTTTTCCCCAACGAGAAACTGCAGTCCTAGCCAAGTTCTGGAGGTTGATTGGGGAGGAGCAAAAGGATAAAGATAGCAAGAAGCAACTTCCTTACTTGTATAGTCTGCAGTTCTTGAGATGATGGTGATGATGATGATGATGATGATGATGATGATGATGATGGTGATGATGGTGGATGACGATGACAACGACGATTTTGGTACTGAGGATTGAACCCAGGGACATTCTACCTCCAAACTATACCCCCCAGCCCATCTCTACTTTTTTTTATTTTCAAAGAGGGTCTCTCTAAGTTGCTGAGGGCCTTGCTAAGTCACTGAGGCTGGCCTTGAACCTGTGATCCTCCTTTCTCAGCCTCCCAGTACTGGGATTACAGGTGTGAGCCACAGCGCCAGCTAGTTCTTGAGGTTATTAAATCCAGTTTGGGCAGGGATAGATGCAAAAAGTTAGGAACTAAGAAAATTCAATAAGGGAGTTAAAGCAGAGAGAATTATGGCAAATGGGGAAAAGAAAGCTCCAAAATAAAAAATATATATTAATTAAATATCTGAAAATTGACCAGTAGGAAAATTGAGACTAGACTATATGAAAAAATGTTTGATATAATAAAATATAGGTATTATATAGAAATGTTTATTGAGCACTTATACTTTGCTAAGTACTATATATGTGTATCATATTTATGTGTATTGTAATAATTGTAATATACACATACATAACTTCATCTTTCTTAAAACATATGAAGTATGTAATTTTATATTCTGCACCATATATACATATATATATACATATATATATATACATATATATATATATATATATATATATATATATATATATATATGATGAAACAGAGGTTAAGCAATTTGCCCAAAATTACAGAGTGAATAAATAGCTGAGATAGGAGTTAAGCCCAGGACCATAAGACTATAAAGACTGTACTCCAAATCACTACACTATACACTTAAGTGTCAAAAGACCAGAAAGAACTAAATGGTAACGCCCACACCTCCCTCCCCACTGGTGCTACAGCCTTGTCAAATCTTACACTGGTCCTAGAAAAATCCTGCCATTCTTATCACTATCTCTGTGCCTATGTGTATACAGTTTCCTCTGTTCTGTATAATACTGATGGGGTATATGGGGGCAAAGAAAATACTGCCTGACAGTAGGGAACAGGCTTTATTTAGGAATAAAACCTGGAAGGAGGCATCTGACCTGGGAGAAAGCCTACGAGAGTCAGAAAGCCCGCCTCCTTCCAGGCTAGGGGCTTTTTGGGGGCAAGGAAGGGGGGGATTACAGGAATAGTCGTGTAAGTCACTGGTTGGTGTGCTAGTGGCCAGGTCATCTCGGGGCAGGGCAATGGTCAGGGGGCGTTTTCTTTCTATTTTTTTTTGTTCTAGGTCCTCCTCCTCCAGCAAGGCCTCAGGGCCAGGACTCACAGTCAGACCTCACAGTGCCCACAAATACAGTATACACTCAATAGAAGCCAATGTTGGAAACTTCCTTGGCAATATGTGAATTATATAAACTACAACTTTCTGAAAGTAGACATCAATGCAAAGACTTTTCCTGGAGAAAAAAAGGGATATTTCATAATAATAAAAGACTAAATAACACCAGAAGCTATATCAGTTATAAATGTATATGTGAACTATTGCAGAATTTTGAAGTATATGAAGAAAAATATCAGAATTAAATGGGAAAAACAGACATATTCGCCAAAATCATTGTTGGAGACAACAGAATCCTCTCATTAACTGATAGAACATCCAGATAAGAAAAAAAATCAGTAAAAGTGTGGAAGATTTGGACCCTATCAACTATTATAACTGACATTCATAGAACACTGTACTCTCAACTACTGCAAGATAAACATTTCTTTTCCAAATATACATGGAACATTTGTGAAGGTAAACTATTTACTAGGCCGTTACATCTCAACAGATTCTAAAGAAGAAAATCTTACAGTGCATGTACTCTGATCGCAGTAGTATTGAATATAAATAGGAAATAATAAATAATCTAGAATGGGTCAAGAAAAAAAAATAAAATCACCAAAAATAAAAAACATTTAACTAAGTGACAAGTAAAATACAACATGTAAAAATTTATGGAGACTCCGGGCATGGCGGCACACACCTGTAATCCCAGTACTTGGGAGGCTGAGACAGGAGGATCGCAGGTTCACAACTAACACCAACTACTTAGTGAGGCCCTGCGCAACTTAGTGAGATCCTATTTAAAATAAAGAATGAAAAATAGGGCTGAGGGCTCGGAGGTAGAATGCCCCTGGGTTCAATCCCCAATACCGCAAAAAAAAAAAAATGAAGACACAGACCAAAAAGAAAAAATTATAGAAACAGCTATAGCAGTGCTTAAAGAGAAGTAATAGTTTTAAATATTCATATTATGAAAAAAGATGCAAAATCAATGATCTATGTTGTCTTAAGGAATACAGAAAAAGAAGAGAAAAATAAACACAGGTAAAGATTAGAGTACAGAACAATGAAATTAAAGACAGAAAAATAATAGAGAAAAATCAATGAAACCTAAAGCTGATTATGAAATTGATAAACCTCTAGCTAGGTATATCAAGAGAAAACATAAATTACTAATATCAGGATTGAAAGAGAGGTCATCAATACAGATACAAAAAACATTTAAAAAGACAATAAGGGAATACTCTAAACAGCACAATGCCAATAAGTTTGGTAACTTAAATAAAATGGTCAAGTACCTTGAAAGACACAAATATTAAACCTGACACAAAAAGAAAAGGATCATATAAGTAGCCCTATATGTACTACAAAACTAAATTCATAATTAAGAAAACCCAACCACAATGAAAACCCTAGGATCAGACAGTTTCACTGTTGAATTCTATCAAACACATAAGGAAGAAATAATACCAATCTGATAAAAACTTTGTAAGAGAAGAGGAGGTAATATTCCTTAAATTATTATTTTTTTGAGGTATTGGGGATTGAACCCAGGGGCATTCTACCTGAGAGCTACACCCCCAGCCCTATTTTTTATTCTTTATTTTGAAACAGAGTCTCACTAAGTTGCGGAGGGCCTCCCTAAGTAGCTGAGGCTGGCCGCGAACCTGTGATCCTCCTGTCTCAGCCTCCCAAGTACTAGGATTACAAGTGTGCGCCACCACTCTCAGCTTAAATTCTTTTTTTAAAGATGGAATTACTCTGATATTAAGCCTAGACAAAGATATTAAAAGAAGTAGCTATAGACTCATATCCATAATACATAAGAAAATCATATATACATATATGAAAATTAAACCAAGACATGTATAAAAAGGATTACTCATCATGGCCAAGTAAGATTTATTCCAGAAATTCAAGGTTGAGTCAGCATTCAAAAACGCAGTGAACATAATTGGCCATACCAAAAAATAAAGGAGAAAACCCTATATAATTATATGAGTAGATGAGTCAAAAGCATTTGAAAAATGCAACATCCATCCATAATTAAAAATTCTGGGGAGTGGAGAGAACCGAAGATGTCTCCAACCATAATTACTGGAGCATTTTCATCTACCGCAAATAGTCTTATCATTGTGTACTAAAAAATTGACAGGCGTCAGTTTGCAACTCTTTCTTTTACCACTCTGCCTTAGTTTACACTCACTGTGTGATTATGTGGTTAATATGTGTCATACGGTAGGCTCCAAGAGGGCAAAACCAGCTGTTTTCTCTCTTATTTAGTCAAGTGTCTAGTACTGTTATTGCTGAAATAAAAAAAATCTCAAAAACTAGGGCAAAAAGGGAGGAAACATCCTCCACTGGATCAAAGGCATCTAAGAAAGCTCACAGATGGGTAACACTTCAATGGTGAAAGAATGAATGTTTTAATCCTGAGATTAAGAATAATACAAAGAGCTGGGTGTGGTGATGCATGCCTGTAATCCCAGTACTTGGGAGGCTGAGACAGGAGAATCACAGGTTCAAGGCCAGCCTCAGCAACTTAGACCCTCAGCAACTTATCAAGACCCTGTTTCAAAATAAAAAAAATAGAATAGGAATGGGGGTATAGCTCAGAGATAGAATGCCCCCGGGTTCAATCTCCAATACCAAAATTATTAATAATAATAATATAAGGATGGCCAGTCTCTCAGATATTTAATATTTTTCTGGAGGTCTTAGTTCAAGAAGAAAATAAAAAGGATACAGAACAGAAAGGAAGAAGTAAAACTCTATTTTCAGACCATATGGTTGTGTGCTGGAAAATCACAAAGAATCCAGAAAAAAGCTCCTAGAGCTAATAAGTGAATTTAAAAAGGACTGTGCAAGGTCAATATACAAAAGATATATATGTATATATATATATCAAAAGATATATATGTATGTATATATATATCAAAAGATATATATATGTATATTCCAAACATTGCAACTGAAAAATGAAATAAAAATTAAATTTCATTTCCTATAGTATTAAAAGCCATGAAATATTTACACATAAATTTGATGAAATCTGTGCAATAATTATACATTGAAAAATGTAAAACGGTACTGAGAGAAGTTAAAGACTAAATAAATGGAGAGCTATGTCATATTCATGAGTTGGAAGATTCAATATTGTTAGAATGTCCATTTTTTTCCAGATTAATCTATATATTCAATTTACTCTCCCCCAAGATTCCAGCAACCACAAAATGACAAGGCTAGCTCAAAATTTTATCTTGGACTATAAATGTCCTCACCAAAACAATGTGTGTGTGTGAAGCGTTCTACCTCCAGCTACACCCCCAGCCCCATTTTATTTTTTATTTTGAAACAAGGTCTCACTGAGTTGCAGAAGGCCTTGCTAAATTGCTGAGTCAGGTCGCGAATCTACGATCCTCCTGTCTCAGAAATAAAGTGATGTCCTTCACTTACAAAAGAAAAATAAAAATGACACACCAAACCAGTCGTTGTCAAATTTTAGAACACTGGCTTGAAAGAGAAGATTTTAAACATTCTCAAAAATGGGGCAGGAGAAGATGTTACTAAAGGAGTTTCAAGACTCCAAATGGCATCCATGTTCTTAATGGTATCAACAGAATTCACAAGACAATGGAGCAAGGCCTCTATATTTCTAAACAAAAAATGTTTACTATCCTAGAAATATCTACCCTCATTATCACTCAAGTGTCAGTGAAGAATAAAAACATTTTGAGATACGTAAATCTCAATAAACTCACCTCCCATGCACTCTATCAAGAATCTACTTGAGGAGATAATCCACTAAAACAAAGAAGAAAATCCAAAGAGAGGAAATATGCCACCCAGCCTAAGAAGGGTTAGGTGAATCCCCAGGATGTTAGTGAAGGAAAATTCCAGGAGAACATGTAAGCACTAGGCCTAAAGAGCAACCAGTCTACCTAACAGGTCCAAGGTCAACTCCAGGAAAGGTATAGTCAAGGAGATTATAATACACACACACACACACACACACACACACACACACACATGCACACACATGCACACACACACACCTCACATGTTTAATTGTACTGAGGTTTACAAAATTGGAGGAGAGGAGGTTAGGGGCTTAATTCATAGGAAACTAGAAAAACAGCCAACTAACCAAACAACTAAACAAAAAACAACACTAGGAGAACAAAAAATTGTGCGAATAGTACTAGAAATCATAATATTCTGTATATCCTGCTACAAATAGTATTTACATAATTATAAAAATGTGCACGTAAAATGTTCATTTAACCAAAATTATGATACAGCTATACAGCATTGATAGGGAGATAGGAAGTGTGCGTGTGTGTAGTTGATGTGGACCAGGGTACTGAGAGAACTGATTCCATACCTTCTATGGTGGCAAGACAATGAGTAAAACCTAAAATTGGAGGAAAAAAATTAACAAAATAGACTGTTATTTAGAGAAATGGAGATGAATACCAAAAAATGTTACAGAAAACTACATAAAACTATGGAGCTTTAAAATATACCAGTTTTTTTTTTTTTTTTTTTTT
>PVJS01045605.1:0-16164 GCA_004027185.1 Glis glis
TCCCACCAGCAGTGTATTAGAGTTCCTGCTTCTCCACATCCTCGCCAGCATTTGTTGTTGTTTGTGTTTTTAATGTTTGCCATTCTTATTGGGGTTAGGTGATATCTCAGGGTAGTTTTGATTTGCATCTCTCTGACTGCTAATGATGTTGAACATTTTTTCATACATTTATGGGCCATTTGTATTTCTTCTTCTGTGAGGTGTCTATTTAGTTCACTTGCCCATTTTTTGATTGGGTTATTTGTTTTTTTAGTGGTGATTTTTTTTAAGTTCTCTGTATATTCTAGATATTAGTCCTCTCTCAAGGTGTCCATCAACAGATAAATGGGTTACAAAACTATGGGATATGTACACAATGGAATTTTAAGCAGCCATAAAGAAGAACAAAATTACATCATTTGTAGGGAAATGGAAAGAATTAGAGAACATTATGCTAAGTGAGATTAGTCAGGCACAAAGAGTGAAAAGTCAGATGTTCGCCTTAATATGTGGAAACTAGATAGAAGGAGATTTAGAAGGGACTACAGACAAAGAAGATGAAAACTTTAGATGAACAAAGAAGATGACCTAACTGAGGGAGTTGGGAGGGGTGTGGAGGGAAACACACTAAAGCGCATGAAGTATATATCCAAACTTATAAAACTCAAATCACTGTGCAAAGCACTAAAGGGAGGGAATGGGGAGGGAATGGGGCGGGATTTGAGGGAGGGCTAAATGGGCAATGTGTGCATGTATGATTCTTCTAACCTGACACCTATCAAATGTATAATTACAATGCACCAGTAAATGGATATAAATTAAAAAATATATATCTTTTCCTCAGAAAGCCACATTTTATTGAAAAAATACTCTTAGCTGGATGTCGTGGAACACACCTGTAATTCCAGTACTTTGGAAGCTGAGGCAGAGAGTTCTCAGGTTCAAAGCCAATCTCATGAACTTAGGGAGACCTTCAACAACTTAATGAGACACTGTTTCAAAATAAAAAATGGGCTGGGGGTATAGCTTAGAGGTAGAATGCCCCTGGGTTTGACCCCTAGTAAAAAAAAAAAAAAAAACCTTCATAAATCACAAATGACAGTATTTGGGAGACTGAGACAGGAGGACCACAGGTTCAAGGTCAGTATGTACTAACTTAGTGAGACTCTGCTTCAAAATAAAAAATAATAATACCAAAAAGGGCTGGGAGGGAACTCAGAGGTACAATGTCCCTGTGTTCAATCCCTAATACTTCTCTACACTAAAAAAATTCAAATGGCACTAATTAAATATTTTCTTAATAATTAATTTGTATGAAAAATATAGGAATGGCTCTTAAAACCCTAAAAGTCTATCAGGTACAAAATTTCCCATTAAAATGTCAAAATAGTTTCACAAATAGGTCAAAATACAGTGGCAAATATTCAGGTGGAGAAAGTGATTGATGAAATGGATGCTATGCGTTATCTGTAACGATTGGTATATTACAAATTTCATAGGTTTTCTTTCCCTTCAGGAGGTTTTTGAAAGGCATTTCTGGTGTTACTGAAAAGTAAACATCAATAAGTTCCTCAAAACATCCTTAATATTACTCCAGAAATATTGATGTTCATCTCCCCCATCTTGTATAGTACTTGCTTGCTAGCATGAGCACAAAGTGTAATGTAAAATTATTTTCTTTCTTGCTCTCTGTAAGAACAGTTTCTGTCTATATTAAGTAAAATCTATATTAAATAACATCTTTAATGACATAACTTGATTTTCAATAAAATATCAATATTTTAATAGGAAGGGGATGAGATTAATATTGAATACGATGGCACAAATTTTAATTAAAAAAATTTTAAGCCAGGTGTGGTGGTGTACACTTGTAATCCTAGTACTTGGGAAGCTGAGTCAGGAGGATCCCGGGTTCACGCCAGCATCAGCTACTTAGTGAGGCCCTCTGCAACTTAGTGAGACCCTGTTTCAAAATAAAGAATAAAAAATAGGGCTGGGAGTTTAGTTCGGAGGTAGAATGCCCCTGGGTTCAATCCCTAGTACTGCAAAAATAAATAAATAAATATTCATGTTCTCCAAAGAATATTTTTAGCTATCACCATTTTTCTCACTTCTATTATTTAGGGAAGGAAAATATAAAATATATCCAGTGGTTAACTGATTTTCCTAACCAAATCTCTTTCACATACTCCTGATTTACACCAACCTGACTTGCATGTATGATGAATACGAGAAACAGATGGCAAAGGTCCATATCCATTAAAATATGGATTCTAGAACCTATAATGCTCCTGTTGTACTTGAGAGCAATAGAAAAAAGGCATCTGGTCACTTTTTTGTGCATGTGTGGTATAGGAGATTGAACCCAGATGTACCTTACCACTGAGCTACATCCCCAGCCCATTTATTTATTTGTTTTTCATTTTCATTCATTCATTCATTCATTCATTCATTCATTCATGACAAAGGCTTGCTGAGTTGCCCCCTGGCCTCAAACTTGCAATCCTCTTGCCTCAGCTTCTTGAGTAGCTGGGATTACAGGTATGCACATCGTTCCAAGGATCTGGTCATAATTTGCCTATATCAGTCCCTCATCACTGAACTTAGGTTGCTGTATTGCTCCATGGAGATCACTGCTATCATTGGCATGAATTCCTTTACATAGAGAATCTTCATATTATTCATAAATTCATGCTGGGTTAATACATAAGAATTGAAACAAGTAAACAGTTAAAACCAAAATGAACAGTTTTGAAAAAGCATATTTATTGACCTGATAAGTCAGTACAATCATACAAATGCCCTGATATATATATATAATATATCATATTATATATTATAATTATATATATTATATATAATTAAATTGTTACTAAATGGTTAATAATAGTATTTATGAGGAAATTTTTAACAACACATTTTTCAGATTTAAAAATATTTCATCATATCCCCATATAATTCAAGAGCATTCTCTTATCTTTGGACTCACAATTTTAATAAAGTAAAAAATAAAATAAAATGAGTATGCTTATGTATTTGACAAAAATCCACTAACTAGAGAAGTCAATACCCAGGTATATGGGTGAATAGTAGTCCTGAAAATTATTTGCATACTGTTTTGCTCTGCTGTTAAAAACAGCAAAGTTAAAGGAGACAAAGTATCTCTCAGAATTTTCTACTTGAGTTTTCTTACCTGTCTACTATAGCAATTCAGTAATATAATTATCATCTCTGAAATTTTGAAATAGGGCTTATTGTCATGTGTGCATGGTAGATATTTATAAATAAAAACATACTAATAATGGCAACGCCACAATATGTGTTGCTCTGAATTCATTACAAGGAAAAGAAGATTTTCAGATTACCAGTAGGTTGGAATAGGGTCAGGAATCTACATTTAGGGTTACAATTTGACTCTGAATATTATCAAACTCTACAGAAAACTGAGAGCAAATTGCTTCTCATGACTTCATTCTTTGCTTTTCTGTGGAATTGTTATCTTTGACTCTATATGTACATTGTTCATTTAATACATATATACATATATATGTATGTACATATATATAATTGACATTATTTTAAATATAAAACAGAGCCAAAAAGACCCCAATAGCACTTTGAACCTGAATGCAGTCATATTAACATACAGGACCAAGAGTATTTTCGGACATTCTCAATGTTCATGGAATACATGCAATTGAGATTTAGAGCTGGGTCTGCCCGATTACTTCCCAGGTCACACGTTCTTCCCAGTGCCAAGTTTCCTTTGGGAAGTGAGAGGTCATGCTGGTGGCTACCTGCCTCTCCATCCTCTCTCTCCCAGACGCCTACTGGACTGGAGAACAGGGCTCCGTCTATCCATGCTGAATACCCGAGAGGGGTTCTGGGAAAGTGGAAGTTGGTTCTTCATTATATCTCATCTTTTTTATCTGAGTGGTTAAATGGAGCCCTTTAGAAAGTTCAGAGTTCTTTGATGCAAACATCTTGAAATTATTTCATATCAATGCTTTTTATATGCCATTTAGACTCGTAGGCAAGTGAGAGATCAATTTAGACATAAGCCCTCACTGACTGCAAGATTGTATAATGAATTTCATTTATAAGGACAGAGTTCACTTGGTCAGTAATAGAGAGTTAGCTTCCCAGCAGGGACCTTTCCTTGTTTTGAGAGCAATGAAAAGGCGTATTTGCTCACTTCCAGGAGACCTAACATATAGTCTATTTCTGGCTTCGTGACCAGGGCCTGTCCCTATTTCTTCTGTAAATGTCATAAAAATCTGTGTACCTAAAGTTTTGTTTGTTTTTCCACTTTATAGACTAAAGTAAGAATTTTCTTTATGATCAAATGTTCACATTTATTTCATTAATCTTTAATTTCTAACCCAAGCATTACAAAATCCTTTCCAGCACTGCAGATTTTTATTCCAACAGTTCTTGACTCATCAAATACAACTGCATAATTATGCAGTTGCTACAAGGTGAAATACTAACTTTCTTTGGTTTGTATAGGGATTATTTTAATAGAGATATATGTGTTTAAAGACCCAGAAAAAAACAGACTTATGAAAGTGGGATATAATAATGTTTTAATAATGTTTTACTGAAAGTAATCATTGTCTTTCTAATGATCATTCCTACCATTTTCAGCACATCATATCCTAGATTCTGTGATGAATGGTTTATATTAATTATCTTGTTCAATTTTTATAATAAACCTATAAGGTAGTATTATTCCCATAAATGAAAATATTCTAATTCTTTAGAGATAGATAGAGCAACATGTTCTCATGTAGTTTATATAGGCCAAATCCACCGTCTCGACTTATTTTCAGAATGAAGAAGCCACAAATAAATAAACATGAACACTGTTCATACTTATTAAGTGACTAAAAGTCATATTATACTGTTAACTTGCATTTAATAGCATTTCATACCTAAATAAATGAATCATTGCGTACTGCAGAGAGGGCCCTGTCATAACTCCATGCCCTTTGATCAGGATGACCCTAATCTCCATAATAAAGGGGATAGGTTTTTTAATTTTACAACTCTTTATCACCTCCAGGGAAAATTCATTGGTGTCAAATGACTTTTTACAATTTAAATATTTGAAATAAATACAAACAATGAATGGCATCCCTTTTCCTAAGCTACTGAACTATCAACCCTGACCTATCTGCTATGTAGAACAATTTTATGAATTAACATGCATTGTGTATGTGTATACACATACACATATTTTCTACGGCATCAGTGCATTTTCAAGTAATAATAGCTCCACTACTTCTGATTATTGGAAGGGAAAATTTTAGCATTTTGACCCTACTTCTATGTGTTTGGCTATTAAAGTGCCTAGAATAACAAATCTGAGACTTAAAAAGAATGTGCAGGCATTATGCCTTTAAATTAAAATAATAGGAGTGCAGAGGAATAAGAAAATATTTACTGCTTTTTTTGCTTGTTTTTTTTCAGTGGTTCTGCAGCAGCCTTTTTACTTATTTATTCTGCACATGCACAATGACTTCTGTACATATAAACTAAAGGACAAATACATTTGGTCTTACCATATTTTCTTCGGGTGAGCATTAAACCCTTGCACATTTGGGAACTTAAGCTATGCATACGGTTTCATCTAAGGAAACTGATATTCAGCATAACACATAATAGTAATTCATGAGAAACAAGTACCTCAAGATTAAGGTATGTGTTCCTTAAGCAATCTGTTTACTCTTGTGGAAATGGCTACGTTATGATTCTTTGTATCCGGAAATGAGAGAAATAAACAAAGTAGTTATAGCGATTGCATATTATAAGCCAGATCCATCTACTAAAACACATACAAATTTTTTAAGAGCACAAATAAAATCTATTGAAAATCCATATAATGCAATATGGATGTCCTTCCCAGTCCTCCCCTCTACAACCTGGAATTGAACTTCTTACCTCTTTCTGAATATTTACAGATTGTTTTATATTTCATATGTTTTTAAAGATAAACTAGTCTATTCTCTCTGCCAACATCTCCTTCAGGTTACCTAGAAGTAGAACTTTTTAATTCTCTAAAGAACTAGGCAGAAATTCACCTATTATCCTGGACATATGAGGTAGCTACTTTTCTGAGGATAAATTGTAATAGAACACAGATGTGCTAGTTTTGTTTGGGTTGGTTTGACTATTATTACTCCCATGGTTGTTTCTCAGAATGGTTCTAAAATCCTAACTCCCTTTAGGAGTTTAATATCACTGAAGAATGGTCAAGGCACTTGTATTGGAGCCAAGAAACATTTATTGAACACCTATTATTAAAAGTACTATAAAATAATGGCTTATAGTACAAAGATAATCGAGAAAAATACTGCTTATAAGTTCTCAGCCTCGCCAGGGCGACAGAGATATAAGCAAGAAATTACTCTAACAAGGCTATAAGTTGCCAGGTCCTCAGAAACTTAGTGAGACCCTGTCTTAAAATAAATAAACAAAATAGGGCTGGGAGTGCAGCTCAGAGGTAGAATGCTCTATGAGTTTAATCCTCAGTACCACAAAAAAGTATCTCGAATAATAAATTAATTCACCCTGATGAATATATTAAGAGAAGTTAGTCCTAAAAGATGATAATTTCTTTAGAAACTTGTCAAGTAGAATCATATAAAAATAAATTTGATATAATCCATTCAGTTCTTTACTTACATTTCTTTTCAGTTTTTACTTTTACACTGAGACTAAGCACTGTTTAGCAAAATTACATGGTCAGTTACAAGTTTTGGGATTTGAATTCAGAAATCCTTCAAAATCCTGAATTTCTGTAAAGTCTTCTGCTAGTCATTCTCACTCTCTTCCCTGGGATATTATGGTAAGATAGTGATTATGTTATTACAATGCAAATTGCATTTGGTGGACAATCAATTCATTCTGTGCACTCATTCAGTGAGCCGAGTGACAAATAACTTCCTAAATTTAATTTCAACTTTCCTGAGTTTAAATGAACACTTCACTATCATCAAGTGTTCTATGGTATGATAAGTAAATGAATGTGGATGATCTCAATGAAAATAATAATTTAGGAAGTAAATTATTCCAGTGTTTCAAATGTTATATTTCCATTACAAATAGACTCAACTGAAATCCAAAGCAAATGTTTTATATACATGTCATTAATATGTAAGTAACTTCATTTCATTTAGCAATGGCCTAGCTGCTTCCTTAAAACTTCATATGCCCTAGAAGAACTCCAGAAGCCCAATTGATAGTCTTCAGTATTCATTGATATGAATTATTTATCGATCAAAAGCAAAATATGTAATTTCAAGAATAAAAAGGGCTTATCACTTGCCTTAAAGTAAGTTTGTCATAGACAATTTTAGTTGTACACAATGCCTCCAAGATACTACTGAATTGAAGCCATCACTGCCTGAAAGACTTAAGTATCTGAATTCTTCTGGCTACTTAGGTATGGGAAATATTTTGAAAGTCACTTCCTCAGAAATGATACAATAATGATCAGCATAGCTCCAATTTTTAAAATGTTTGTGTTGGGTTAATTTCAGGTGTTTATAAACTATTTCACATTCAAAAACAAAAATGCCATGGATATTGCCACAGATATTTTTCTAGCATCAGAATTCAATTTTCATTTCTTTACTCATCAGTTTGTGCATGTCCACAGAATAAAGATAAAATGTGCGGCACTATTACACCACACACCGTGACATTCATTTACAATGGAGAACCAGCAAGAAAATGTGAAAATTAATTTCTTAAGAATATGCTTCTGCTTAAAACCAATTTAACCTTATCAAGAAATCTTTGTTTCTAAATAAAGAAGCAAAAATTCAATTAAGAACAGAGGCCTAACATGTGAATGCCATTTACATGATTAAGCAGTGATAACACACTGTTCTGCATTTAATTCCCACACACAGTATTGAACCAAATGTGAAACTGATACTTTGGTGACATTAAACATCCATAGCTTTGAAATGTGCTGCCATTTAATTACTACCAAAGCCATGTGCCTCGGAGCTTTCTATTCATCTTTCCTATGAGACTTTTAAGATTCTATGACAAGGACCTGAAAGTGATACCAAACTGTGAAAAAGAGTGCAATAATTAAAATTCACATGCATACTGTCACAAAGCTGGCTACCTTACCAGAGCTGAAAATGATCTCTGTACTCTGAGAAATAAGACTCAGAGCTCCTGTCCAAAATCGAATTGCTATCAGTATGACAGGTTCTGACCATGAGCACAGCTGACACACATTGAAATCATTAACGTTACTCTTCTACTCAAAACAAAAGGAATGTATGATTAAACTGATAACTATGTCAGAGAATAATTTTCATTTGAGCTCTCCTCTTTATATTTTAGACTTCAAACTGAACATTGTTCAACTGCTCTATTCTACCCATATCAGGAAAGAACAAATGCACATAAGCAAACATTTCTGAAGTGGAGAAAGCGGTATCTCTTGTCAGCATGGCACAGTGATGAAAGAGAACAAGGGAGGACTAATTAGGCCTATTGACCAGATTGCTTTTTTTCATATTAATAGGTAGGAAACTTGGAAATAATTTGTTTGTTCTTTTTTTCTTCATTACCACACCCACATGTTCTGTTGCTAGTAGTATTGTTAGAAATATCTCTTCCTTCTATCATGTGATAAAAATAGTGAATAACCCTTGCCCAACAAATGTAGAAAATTATTAAGAAGTTAAATTACCTCTGATGCCATCACTCAAAGAAAACTACTAATGAACTTGGAATGTATTCTTCCAGACTCTCCACTACCCACCCCACCTGGCCACCTAGCCAATGTACCAGTGTCCTCAAATCTTTACTCTGCTGGGGTGACCGCTATTTCTAAAATATTTATGAGCAGTAAAAGGTGAAGCAAGGATGAGAACTCAGAGATTATCTACACTTTAATATAGCATAGAAGTTGGTGAGATCTTATTTTAATTATATCTACCATCTATCTATCGCACATAGGAAATACCAAGGAAGTTATGTTTTCTTACTCCATAAAAATTTGCATTGAAACAGATTTCAAAAATATTTTCTTTGGTGATGTTTTTTTCGTAGGGCTTGGATTGAGTCCAGGGTCTAGCATATGCTAGGCAAGCGCTCTACTCCTGAGTTATATCCCAAGCACCATTTACTTTTTATTTTGAGACAGTCTTTCTAACTTACCCAGGCTGGCCTTGAACTTGCAATCCTCCTGCCTCAGACTCCAGAGTAGCTAGGATTACAGGTGTGTACCACTAAGCCTGGCTTCTTTGGTAATTGTAAAGGATATTTGTTTTGTTATCTGTTGATCATCATCCCTTGCATATGAAAGGAAATTTTCCATACACAGAAAGGAAGTGAAGAATTCAATAAGAGTTGGGAAAATTAAAATGTACTTATAATTTCTAGCCAGGATAATTGTGCATTAAAGTTGTGCATTCATCTGTTGATGGACACCAGGGTTGGTTCCATAATTCTAAGCTAAATACTCTAAATACTAGCGATATGCATTCAAAACCATACCATGAAAATTGTACACCATGACCAAGTTGGTTTCATTCCAGGGATGCAAGCCTGGTTCAACATATACAAATCAATATGTCATTCATCACATAAATAGAACTAAGGACAAAAATCACATGATCATCTCAATAGATATTGAAAAAGCATTTGACAAAATCCAACACTCATTCATGTTAAAAACACTGCAGAAAATTGGAATAGAAGGAAGTTCCCTCAATATCATAAAGGCAATATACAATAAGCTCAAAACCAACATCATATTGAATGAGGAGAAACTGGGAGGATTCCCTTTAAAATCAGGAACAAGAGAAGGATGCCCACTTTCACCACTACTTTTTAATATAGTACTCTAGACCCTAGACAGAGTGATAAGGCAAGAGATGGAAATCAAAGGACGACAAATAGGAAAAGAAGAACTGAGAAGCTGATGTAATTCTAAGTCATTCATGTTATTTTATGCTGAGTATTCATTTCACATTTTTCTTTATTTCTTCCCCAGTTTTTATTTTTAATGCTTTAATCATGCATTTTCAATTTTACTTCTGCTAACTTTAAAGCTCTACAGATTTTAAAAATTGAATAAGCAATTATTTAATAATTTATCAAGCAATTTATTTATAGGTTTTGAGGTTTACTCGTCAGCATTATGTTCTTTACTCTTTGTCTTTTCTGGAGATTTCAGAACTAGTACATTTGTGTGCACCTTTTTCTCCTTCTATTTGCTATTTTTCTTCTATTTCCTCTATAATTCCCATTCCTTTTCATATTTGCTCTGTGATTTTAAATATTCCATATGGCTTCCCAGGCCATAATCAATTAGACATATTCTTCACTTTGATTTAATTAATATTTTTTCAAACAGTATGTGTTTTCATCCCAAGATATATTTTTCATGTTAATTGAATATTCTCCTTAAGGTTTGCTTTGTTTAAGTTGTTTGTTTCCTTCAGTACTTTCAGTTGTTTATCATTAGGTGATCTGTGTACTTCACTTTCTATAAACCAATAGTGTCCTAGTAGGTAAGCTCACTGTCTCTTACACCAGTTGTAGGAGAAAGCCTGTCTGCTCCTAGATTTTTTTAAATGAAATTGCTCAGATGGCCTCCTGCCTCAGTGGTAGTGAGGACCTACCTGAGAGCCAGGGAGATGCCTAGGTCCTGCAGTTAATAACTTCACAAGCCATTGCTTCACTTTTTCTTAGGTGCCTTCAGATCTCCACAAGACAAATTATCTCTACAGACCCTACTGTGATCTGATCCTTAGCCCAGAGATCTCTGCTCTGGCCCTTAAACAATGCATGGAACCAGAGAGAAGAGAGACCTTCACTCTCTCTGTTTAAGTCAGCAGAGTCTTGGCCCTACCAGGGCCTCAGGCTCCCCATCTGTTGACTGCCACAGTGGCTCCGCTCAGAAGAGGTTGGTGGTGGTTGGATCAGCTGTTAGAGTTGGGGACAACAGAAACATATTTCAATAGCATCTTCTCCTTTGTTGTTTTAAGGCTTTATTTTACTAATACTAAGTAAGTTTAGATATTTAAATGATAGAAAAATCCTGTTCCATTATTCTTTTATTTCTTGATATTTTTCAATTTTTTAAATTAATTTTTTACATGGGTTTAGAAATGTTATCTACTATGCCTGATCCCACTGGCATTTTTGTTTGAATTACATTAAGCCTAAGAATCAATTGAAACAACAATGAAATATTACCAAACACCTATTAAAATTGCCCAAATCCAGAACACTAACATTTCCAAATGCTGGCAAGAATATGGAGCAGCAGGAACTCTCATTCGTTGCTGACAGGAATGCAAAATGGTACAGCCACTTTGGAAGACACTTTGCTAGTTACTTCCAAAACTAAATATAGTCTTCCCATGCAACACAACAATTGTGCTTCTTGGTACTTACCCAAATGAGTTGAACACTTATGTCCACATAAAAGACTTTCATACAGATATTTGTATCTACTTTAGTCATAATTGCTAAAACTTGAAAGCAACCAAGATGTCTTTTAGTAGGTGAATGGAAAAAAAGAAACTTTATGGTACATTCAGACAATTAAATATCATTCATCACTATAAAAATATCTACCAAACCATGAAAAGACATAGAAGAAGCTTAAATGCATATCACTAAGTGAAGAAGCCAATCTGAAAAGGTAACACACTATATGATTGATTACACCTAAATGGAATTATGGAAAAGGTGAAACTGGAGACAGGTCAGTGATTGCCAGGGGTTATGAGGCAAGGGAAGAATGAATAGGATGAGCACAGTGGTACTAGTGAAACTACTCTGTATGATAGTATTTTGTTGTATACATGTCATTATATATTTGTGAAACCATAGAGTGTATGATACCGGTTCAGTGTCTAAAATATCCTATGTAAATGTGTGAACTTTGGATGATAATGATGCATCAATGTAGGTTAATAGATTGTAACAAATTTGCCACTTTTGTGGGGGATATTGATAGTGCAGAAGGCTATATATGTGTGGTAGCAAGGGATATATGAGAAATGTCTGTACATTCCACTCAATTTTGCTAAGAATTAAAATGGCTTTTAAAAAATCTGTCTGAAGGAGAACCAGAACTGAATTAAGCATTAGAAATGAATAAAAATGGAATTCTACTCAGCAATCAAGAACAAAATTACATCATTTGCAGGAAAATGAATGGACCTGGAGAACATTATGTTAAGTGAGATTAGCCAGTCACAGAAAATAAAGGATCATAAGTTTTCTCTCATATGTGGAAGCTATAGAGTAATCAGGATACAAAAGGGACTTTAGATAATGGAGAAGAAACCCCAGTGGAGTGATGGAGGGGGTCTAGAGGAGGGTAATGGGGAGAGAGAGAATTAATGAAGGAAACACTTCCACTGACATTATGTACATATGTGTGTGTGAGAATACCAATGCCAATCTCAATATCATGTATGGGGAAGGAGAGGGAGTTGGGAAGGATGGGGGGAAGTTCACCCAGTGCTGTGTTCATGTACATCCCTATCACTCTGAACTACATTATGATGTGAGACTACAATGCACTATATATATCTATATATTCACCAATTATATATAAGTATATCAAAATAACAGAAAATAATAAAGATCTTCCTATAAAATTGAATATAAATGGCCTCAACTCTACAATTAAAAGACACAGATTTGCATAGTACAATAAAAACACGACCTAACTATGTTATTTAGAAGACACTCACTTTACAGACAAGGACATCCACCAGTTGAATGTGAAAGGATAAAAATGATACTCCATGCAAATGAAAGCTAAAGCAAGCAGAAGTAGTTACTCTCATATCTGACAAAGCCGATTTCAAGTCAAAACTTATCAGAAGATCCAGAGGGTCACTTTGTACTGGTAATGGGAACAAACCAAAAGGAAGATATAATGATAGTGAATATTTATGCCCTGTTGACATTAAGACTCAGACTACAATAAAATACTGGGAGAGTTCACAATAGCTCTCTCAGCAATAGACAGGCCATCCAGATTTTTTAAAAAAGCCTCTATAAAGACAATTCAAACCTAAAGAATACTATAAACCAAATTGGTGTAACAGACTTCTTTAAACTATTTCATTCCACAAGAGCTAAATTCATGGGCGGGTGCGCCATGCCCCCCCCCCCCAGGAGCATCCCAGAATTGAGGACATGGGCAGGTGAGCCACAGTTCCCCCAGAGCAGCCCAGCACTAAGGACATGGATGGGTGTGCCATGGCCCCACCCCAGAGCATCCTAGCACTGAGGATATGGGTGGGTGAGCCATGGCCCCACCCAGGAAGGACTCTAGACAAAGATGGAGAAAACCTCAGATGAGTAAAGAAGGTAACCTGAGGGAGATGGGAGGGGGGAAGAGGGAAACATCCTAATACACAGGATGTACATACATAAATATATCAAAGTCAGCTACTATGTTGTGCACGAGAAAGAGGGAAGGGGAAGAAAATGGGGGTGAGAATTGGGGGAGGGCTAATTGACCAATGTGTGCATGTATACTTCTACCACCCTGAAACCCATTAACATGTTTGATTACAATGCACCAATAAAAAAATGCTAAATTCACATTCTTCTCAGCTGCTCATAGACCATACTCTAGGCCAGCAAGCAAGTATTAGCAAGTATTAAAATTTGATATACTTCCTTGCATCTTTTCAGATCATAATGAAATTAAATTAGAAATTAACAGCAAGAAGAAACATAGTACTTATGTAAATACATAAGATTGAACGATATTCTTTTGAATGGTGAATGGATCATAAAAGAAATGAGGAGAGCAATTGAAAAACTCCAAGAATGAAATAAAAATAGAGAGACAATATATGAAAATCTCTGTGACACAATGAAGGCATTTCTAAGAAGAAATTTTTAAGCATTGAGTTACAACATTTAAAAAGAATCCAGAAAGATCCCAAATAAACAATCTAATGATGTATCTCAAGGCTCTAGAAAATCAGGAACCAATGTCAAAATTAGTCAAACCTGTGAAACAAGCAAGATCACAGCTAAAATTAATCAAATAGAGATTTTAATAAAAGGATCAATGTAACAAAGAGTTGGTTCTTTGGAAAGATAAGAAAAATTGATAAACTCTTTGCTAAACTGCCCCACTCAAAAATCCACAGAGAGAATACTCAAATTAATAAATGTAGAGATGAAAAAGGAGACACCACTACAGAAAGTTTGGAAATTCAGAAGATCAGTAAGGACAATTTTATTCTTTATTTTGAAACAGGGTCTCACTAAGTTGTGGAGGGCCTCTCTAAGTAGCTGAGGCTGGCCACGAACCTGCGATCCTCCTGTCTCAGCCTTCAAAGTTCTGGGATTACAAGTGTGTGCCACCATGCCCATTTCAGTAAGGACTATTTTGAGAACTAATATTACAATAAAATGAAAAATGTAGAAGAAATTGACAAATTTCTAGACGCATACAACCTACTTAAATTGAAGCAACAAGATGTATAAAGCCCAATCAGACCAAAAATAAACAATGACAATGTTAAAGTAGTAATAAAAAGATTTCCAACAAAGAAAAGTCCTAGAACAGACAGATTCTCAGCTGAATTCTACCAGACATTTAAAAAGAAACTAGGGTCAAGGCTCCTCAAATTATTTTATGAAGCAGAAAGGAGTGGAAGACTTCCAAATTCATTATATAAATACAGTACCACAATACCCTAACCAGATAAGAACACATCAAGGAATTAAAACTACAGATGAATATCCTTGATAAACATCGATGCAAAATTCCTTGATAAAATATTACCAGGTCATAGTGAAAGACACATCAAGAGGACTGTACACCACAATGAGATTGGTATCATTCTAAAGATGTAAGGTTGGTTCAAAATACTTAAATTAAAAAATGTAATTCATCACATGAATAGAACTAAGGACAAAAATCACATGATCATCTCAATAGATGCAGAAAAATCATTCAACAAAATTCAGTACCCATTCATTTTAAAAACACTGAAGAAATTAGATATAAAAAAACTTACCTCTACATCATAAGGCAATACATGAGAAACCTAAAGTCAACATCATACTGAAATAGGAAAAACTGAAAGCATTTTCTCTAAAATCAGAAACAAGACGTCTACTATCACTACTCCTATTCAATATAGTATTTAAAATTTTAGATAAAGTAAGTAGGTAAAAGAATTCATTTAAAGGGATACAAATAGGAAAAGAAGTTGTGAAATTATCTCTGCTTGCAGGCAAAATGATCCTATACTTAGAATATCTAAAAAACTCTGCCAGAATTCCAGAGCTGATAAACAAATTCAGAAAAATTGTGCAAAATCAACATTAAAAACAATTTTTCTATACACCAATAGTGAATCCAATGAAAAGGAAATCAGGAAAAGAATTCCATTCACAATAGCCTCAAAAAATAAAATACCTAGGAATAAATCTGACCAAGGAGGTAAGAGACCTCTACAATAAAAATTTAAAGAAGATTTAAAAAATGAGGTTAAAAAGAACATTAAAAGATGAAAAGACTTCCCATGTTCTTGAATAGGCAGAATAAATATTGTGAAAATGGCCATACTGCCCAAAGCAATGTACAGATTCAATGCAATCCACATCAAAATACCAATGATGTTCTTGACAGAATTAGAAAAATCAATCCTAAAATTCATAAGGAAGAAGAGAGGACACAGAATAGCAAAAGCAATTCTGAGCAATAAGAACCACATTGGAGGCATCATAATACAAGACCTTAAATTATACTACAGAGCTATAGTAACAAAAGCAGCATGGCATTGACATAAAATGGACACGTAGACCAATGGAATAGAACAGAAGCTACAAAGACAAATCCTAACACTTATAGCCAGTTGATTTTTGACAATGGAGCCAAAAACATACACTAGGAGAATGGGAGAAAGTCTTTGCCAGATATTTGTCTGACATAAGATTAATATCAAGAATATATAAGCCGGGCGTGGTGGCGCACGCTTGTAATCCCAGTACTTTGGGAGGCTGAGACCGGAGGATCCGGGTTCGCGGCCAGCCTCAGCTCTCGCTCTGTCTCTGTCTCTGTCTCTCTCTGTGTCTCTCTCTCTCTCTCTCCTTAGTGAGGCCCTCCGCAACCTCGTGAGACCCGGTTTCAAAATAAAGCATAAAAAATAG
>PVJS01045606.1:0-16165 GCA_004027185.1 Glis glis
CATTCTCAGTGCTACATGTGGGGGGGGAGGCGGGGGGGGAGGCAGGGAGGAGGGACACCAAGATCTGTGTGCATGTATGTTAACACCAAACTGATACTCATTGTGATGTGAGACTACAATGCACCAATAAAAACATAAAAAAATTAATCTAAAAAAAATACAACAAAAATATGCTAATGACCTATTTGGAATTCTAAAGCAAGGTGAGGGAGATGATAAGTAATTATTTATTCTTTGCAAATTGTCATGATACAGCACAGATGATGAACTAGTGGAGTGCCACATTGCTTCTAGCCAGTGTAGTATCACATTAATGTAAAACTCGTGTTCAATTGCCATTTTTCCTCTGAATGTTTAAATGAGCCGATGGATTCTAAAAGATGTACCTAGCATCTAACATCTAACAGTTACAGTGTTAACGAGCAGTTGAGATCTACCTATTTTGTGCCTGAAATAGGTATACCAGAGTCCATGGGGAGGGAAGCTCCTTAAAATTATTTAGTAACAGTAGTGAATACCACATGAAATGTGTATGATAATGTATTCATTATTGACTCTTTCTCTGCAGGACTCCTGCTTTGGCTCATTGCTCATTTTAAATGGCTCAGTAAGTCACAGCATTGTCAATGCTTCCTCACTTAGCCTTATATCATTTGTTTACAGCATCTGCTCAACAAAAGCCTGCGTAATGGATGAGCTTCTATAGACAGTGAGGATTTAATGCATAATGCAGGTGTGTATTAAATCCATTACACATATGTCATAGCCACAATAGAATTGTTTGGAGACAACTGTATTTGACAGTGTATCCTAAAGACTTAGTATGGTGTCTAGAACATTATTTGCATGTTATTGATGTTTATTGAATGAATGAATGTGTAAATGAACAAAGGAAAGAAAAATAAAAGAATGCAGCTGATGTTCACATAGACGTTTGCTGCACACAGTGGCATACACTAATGTTCTTGTTCCAGAGGTCTAAATAGTTCCCTTTTTGCCTCTCTAAACCCTCTTTTTTGTTCTTGTAGTCTCCATAAGCCTTATTTGATCATCTCATCAAACATTATTCTAGATTTGACTCATCAGTTTGTATTTTAGGAATACATAGTAGGATAAAGAAGACATAAACAAGTGATACATTAAATAACAATGTGTAAATAAAAGTTAAAATCAATACAAAACTTTTAAAGATTACAATATTTACATGTTATCTCAGGTTTTGCTCATGAAAATTAAAACAAACCACTATCACAATGAGAAGAAGTCCTTCCCTAAGCATCGGGTTCTGATGATGATGCAAATCAAAGATGTGAAATTTTATCGTTGAAAAAAATGCCATTTTAATGTTTTCCTCTTAGGAGTTTTCTCATTTAAAATAATTATGTTTCCATATAACAAATACATACTTTAAAGGGAATAAATACTGAGCAGGAGGAAATTAGCATTTTATCATCTAATTCAAATGAGCTAGCACAGTTTGATATTGATATTTATTTTAATTAGTAGACTCACATTGAGATAATAGCAATTGGTTCTGGCAAGATAAAAATAAAAGTGAAAGATTAAAAGAAGTTATATCAATATAATATTAAATTTTTTTAAAGAAATTGGAACAATTATTATATATCTCAATTTTCCATCATAACTGTAGTGCTTATATCCTCTATTAACTACTTCTTAAAACTTCCTATTTTCTTTGATAAGGTTAACATAATCTTGCTTGAATTAATCCAAAAAAAGTTCTTAGTGAAAGAGTAAATGTTGCAACATTCATTCACTCATAGCATAACTCTCACTGTTATTATGATTATGGAATTGCTGACATTTTGTTTTGCTTTTTCAAACTTGGTATTGTCCAGGCTTTAGGAGGTGAAACGCAAAAATGTCCTTCCTATGGAAAGAAGTGTAAGAAGAGGGAGAGAGAAAAAATTCCATCCAGCCAAAAATAAAGAAAGTCTTCCAAAGTTATTCTCAGATGAGACCTTCAGGACAGGTTGTACCTACAACCTGTTATTGTAGTTCCTGTAGTTACAATAACTTTATTATGTTCTATAAAAGAGTGGAAGTACTGAATTAGTTGCAAATAGGCCGCTACAGACTGTGTTCTTCCTTCACTTGTAGAAAGATTTTATGAAGAAATCACCTGATCTATACAGAGGGGCAATACAGTTGGGCTCTAAACATTGATGTTTATACAGATGAATGATGTGGTTTGGGATAATTAGCTGAATCTACACAATTGTTACTCTCGGTTCACTTGCCTAGCTCTAGGATTCAGATAATAATGCATAGATTAGGTCATGACTGCAAGGAGTCAGTTCCCAGCTGCCTGTCTCTATTGGTCTTGGTGAAGAATTGGCTCTTACAGATTTCTGAAGGATCATGGCTGCATCACAGTGGATCATTTAAACAAGGAAAATATTTTTTCCTATGTACACAGAGAAAATCATCAGTGTATTTTTTATATATAACTGTATTTGGTTTCCCACTAGATAAGTTTAATATCAATATCTGAATCATACAAAGAATTACCCTATCATTGAGTGACATTGAGAATAAATAAGTATGCTTCTTTCCCCCTTTGCTAAATGTATGTGTAAAGAAATTTGGAAGGGATGAGGCACTTAGGTCCCTAGTACCAGTGATAAGAAGCTTTTAAAACCAATCCAATTTTGTGTTCTACTTTAAAGGCTAAATGACACAGATATCAGGGATAAAACAGAAACTTGATAGAGGAATCTAGATGCTGATTAATAAAGAAGATATTGAAAGTGAATAACAGATTTCATTTGGTAGTGAGTTCTACCTCTTCCTTTCAGAAAGAATTATAAAATGACTTTCTATAAACAGAGAAATATTAGTTACAGTAAATTGACATTATACCTCTTATTCAAGGAAATGTTTTTTAAAATGTTACATAAAATAGGTTGACATTTTCTGCTAAATTGCAGATAGAGTTCAGAGGGAAAGGAAAAGGTAGAGGTGAAGGTACAAGCATCAGAAATAAATCAAGTCTTGTATCTAATTAGTTTAAGTAACTAATTGAATATTGAGCCAATAATAGAATTAAATCCAGCTCCTTTCTTTGTATATCAGTAAAACAGAATAATAACATAGCAATTGGGAGGAATAATAATTAGAAAATTTAATGGCACATAATACTTAGAATATCTATATTTTTAGAAAATAATTTCATAATAATCAGCAAGAATTGAAGAATGTTTATAATCATTAAAATTATGCTTGTTTAGAGAATCATGTTAAATAAAAACACTTAACACATTAATAAAAATTACTTCTTTTTTTTAAAAAGGGGGGGACATAGATTAGGTTTCCATCATCAAATAATAAATAAACTGCATCTGAAATTATATACAGTGATATATTATATACCATTGCAAACTGGAGCTATATAAATCAGCAACTATACCCAGACAAAACATTGAACATAAAGAGGGAAAGATGACTTCTTTAGATGAGAGGCAAGATGGTAGAATAGAGGCACCGGACACTACTCTGCTCCTCCATGGGACAGAACCAAAGGAACAGATGAGGAGGAGCGTGGCCATGGTGAGCACTGGAAATCCACAGCAGAGAACAGAAAACTTGGTGAAATCCAGAGACTAGGCTGAATAACAAAGCAAGACAAGTGGGATACCCAGCAACCGACACTGGGCACCTCAGTTGGAGGAAAGGAACTCTGCTCGCTGAGGAGGTACAGGTGAAAGAGAGTCACAGCATGGAACCTTTCCTAAAAGACACCATATATTAGGCACAAAGTAAGTCTTAACACATTTTCTAATTGAAATAGTTTCTTGCATCTTATCTGATCATAATGAAATGAAACTAAAAATCAACAGTAGAAGAGAAAGAGTCACAGCACGGAATCTTTTCTAAAAGACACCATATATTAGGCACAAAGTAAGTCTTAACACATTTTTTAAAAAATTGAGCCGGGCGTGGTGGCGCACGCTTGTAATCCCAGTACTTTGGGAGGCGGAGACCGGAGGATCCGGGTTCGTGACCAGCCTCAGCTCTCTCTCTGTCTCTCTCTCCTTAGTGAGGCCCTCCGCAACCTCGTGAGACCCGGTTTCAAAATAAAGCATAAAAAATAGGGCCGGGGGCATAGCGCAGAGGTAGAACGCCTCTGCGTTCAATCCCCGGTACTGCAAAAAAAAAAAAATTGAAATAGTTTCTTGCATCTTATCTGATAATAATGAAATGAAACTCAAAATCAATACTGAGAAAAACTGCAGAAATTATACAAACACATGGAAAGCATACAGCACACTATCTAAAGAACAGTGTAGTTATTGAAGAAGTTAGAAGGGAAATAAAGTCCTGAAATCAAGTGAGAATAGAAATGAAGCTTACCAAAATCTGTGAGGTCCAGCTAAAACTGTACTAAGATGGAAATGTACAGCAAAGAGTGCTTTCATAAAGCAAACAAACATAAAACAGAGATCTTGAATAGCCACATGAGGTATCTAAAGGTTTTAGAAATACAAGAACGACTCAAACTCAGAAGCAGGAGAAGAAAAGAAATAGTAAAGATGAGAACAACAATAAATAAAATAGAGACTAAAAGAACAATACAAAGGATCAATGAAAGTAAAGATTTAGTTCTCTGAAAAAGCAAACAAAATTAACAAAACTTTAGCTAAATAAAAGAAAGATGACCAATTGTTTTTGTGTGTGTGTGTGTGTGGGTGTGTGTGTGGTACTGGGGATTGAACCCAGGTGTATTCTACCTCTAAGGTACACCCCAGCTCTAATTTATTTTTTATTTTGAAACAAGTTCTCACTAAGTTGCTGAAGGCCTCTTTAAATTGCTGATGCTGGCCTTGAACCTGTGATCCTCCTGTCTTAGCCTCCCAAGTACTGGGATTATAGATGTGCACCACCATGCCCAGTTTATTTGCAAATCTTTTGTTGTGATAGTTGTGCTGGAGGGGAGTCTTGTAAGGCAACAGTTTCAATACCCACGAATGTGAAAATATTTCTTGTCTTGAATTCAGAAAAGCCATTATTCTCATGGTCATGGTTTATTATGACAAAAGAAATTCCTAAAATCAGAGAATGAAGATGTACATAGGATATGGTTCAGGAGACACCAAGATATGGAGCTTCCATGTGTCCTCTCCCAGCAAAATTGTGAAGAAAGCACCTATTTTTCCCCAGCAATAATGTGGAACAATACACACACAGTATTGTCAATCAAGGATGATTGCTTGAGCCTTTGTGTTCAGGGTTTCATTGGTAATCAGTCACATAGATGTGGCTGATTACCTATGTAGCTAGATTTAGACTACAGAACTTAGAGAAACTGAGCTAATATACCACCATAAATTACATTGTTAGCACAAACTAGGTGACTTAGATGAAAGCCCCCTAGCAATCAAAGATAATCCAGTCAGGAAGTCAGGAAAGATATTCCAAAGGTTGAGTGGTTATCTCCCAGGAGGGGAAGGAAAAGCTCAAACATCTTTTGGGCAGAAGAAGCATTTAGTAATGTCTTAATCGTTTACATTCTTCTGGTGTCTGAATCTTTAAAACATTTTGTCCCATCAACCCAGATGTGGAACATGCATAAAAACTTAAATATAGTATACAATATCATTAAATAATGTATAATACATATGTAATATAATTATATAATAATGATATAATTAGAGAATATTAGTTAATATAAAATACATAAGCCCTAGGTTACAATTTCAACCAATTTTAATGCACCTGTGTCGAGTTCATTACAAGCGCTTGCTTGTAGTCCCAGTACTTGGGAGGCTGACACCGGAGGATCCGGGTTCGTGGCCAGCCTCATCTACTTAGTAAGGCCCTCTGCAACTTAGTGAGATCCTGTTTCAAAATAAAGAATAAAAAATAGGGCTGGGGGTGTAGCTCGGAGGTAGAATGCCCCTGGTTTCAATCCCTGGTACTGCAAAAAAAAAAAAAAAGAATTGAAAACTTGGAACTTAATGGGTTAAAAAAATATTGCTAGTTAAGCTATAGATTTCTTCAGTAACTTACAACAAAGAAACCCAACATTAACACATAAGACATTAATTAGAAAATAAATTATTTATGTATAAATATATAATTATATGTAAAAGAAATTAAAAATTATATATTTGTGAAACTTTACATTCTCAATTTAGAACATAATCTAAGTCGTTGAAACGTAGACTGATAGGAATTTGAATAACAGAAGAAAGATATTATCTCTCTGAACATTTTTCTTAGTGAGTAAATAATGAAAGCTGAAAATAAAATCTAGTTTCATGCTTGTCTGCCTTCTGCAGTTCAGGGCCTCTTGTAACAGTAGCATTTTGTAGACTATGGTTCAACTTAGTTTTTATTGCAGAAAGAATGTTAAGAACCTTGTCTAACTTGTGTGTATTGGTGTATTGGAAAATGAAGAAATGTAGTTACAACTTCACAGTCCATTGTTCAATTGCTCAAGGACTGTGGAATTGGAAAAATAAAATTGACTTCTAGAAAATTTTGCAAAAATAAGGATGATCAAACAAACCTGGAAATATTTTCTCAAGATACATATATATCTCAATGTTGTACTATTTGTTACAGATTTCAATTGTCATATCTGCTAGCACTCTATTAATGTAGAAAAAAATATGTTACCTTTCATTCTCATGAGAAGTAAAAAAATAAAATAAAAGAATGGGAATTACAGTTGTGTGAATAAAACCTTGGTCTTTAAATTTTCTTTCCAAATAGGAAAAAATAAATAAAAAAGGAATGTCTCACTTGTAGAAGTCTGTTTTACAACATAAGGTAAAGAGCCTTGTAACTGTGCTAGTTTTCATTGATAAAAGTTAACTTACTAGTGAGCACACTAAATGTTAACTTACTAGTAAACTTACTAGTTAACTTACTAGTAAACACACACACACTCACACACACACACACACACACTCACGCCAAAGATCCCGGATGTTAACTTCACTTTCTTTGGCATAAAAGTCATGGTCATAATAAAATCTATATAATATCTATCAACTCAGAAGTTTTGTAATTGTGTGGAAAATGAAATGAGAAAACATGGGGGCATATTAAGATTATAAGTAGTAATAATGTGGTTAATAACAAACTCATTTATTGAAAGTTTTCATTTTACAGGATGCTTTAACATACATAATCCTCTTCTTTTTCCTCAGCAAATTAAACTTCCACCAAATACATTTGATGAGAAAATGTTTTCAGGACCCAATTTTGCTGGGTCACACTGAGGATAAGAGATTATATAAATCCAAGATCTTTTACCCAAGTGAACAGTGCACCAGGACATAATCCAAGTATTCATTTCCCAATTTGTTTTTTTCTATTAAAAAGTGCCTTTATTATACTTTAGGATTGCCAAATTAATAGCACTTATTAATAGAGAAAATCAGACTAGTCTATGTTAACTATTGTCTAGTTCTCTAAATTCTTGGACCTGGAAAATATGTATTCCAACATTATTTTTATTATTCCAATATATTATTTTTCATGAAAAATAAGCCTAAAAGGTAAAGGGCAAAATGGGAATTTAAACCACAAATGGTATCTTCTATGTATCAGAACTTCAGACATAGAAGATAACTTTTAAGTAAATTGTATAGGACTAAAAATGCTAAAAAATTTTTTTTCTTATTATTTAAGCCTAAAAAAAAGTTTCTTGCATGGGTTTTTAAAATATTTGTCATTGTGAGAAACAGAATGCATTTTAAATAATATTAAAAGTTCATCTCTACCTTTTCAAGCTATCTAATGTTGATTTCATCTTTCTACATGAGAAAACAAGCTTTAATCATTTCTAATTTTCAAGAAGCTGCCATGTGCCAGAGAATTCTATTGTAATTAATCATATCACTTGAAGAGACAGTCAGGATTTTATTCATCAGCCAATTCATTTTTCTCAGATTCTAACATTTCATTTTAATTTAATATGAATGACAGTTTCTCAGCATGGTCAGCAAAAGAAATTCAGCAAAATCAGTCATGTAGGGACATATATGACACTGTGTTATTCATTCAGATTTTTCTGGTGCACAAGCCTTTCAGATATTTACCCAATAATCTCTCCACTGGATATAGAATGATTAAAAAGTTAATGCAGGCTGGGCGTGGTGGTGCACGTTTGTAATCCCAGTACTTGGGAGGCGGAGACCGGAGGATCCGGGTTCCCGGCCAGCTGAGCTCAGCTACTTAGTGAGGCCCTCCGCAACTTCGTGAGAACTGGTTTCAAAATAAAGTATAAAAAATAGGGCCGGGGGTGTAGTTCAGAGGTAGAACGCCCCTGGGTTCAATCCCTGGTACCGCAAAAAAAAAAAAAGTAAAAAAAAAAAGTTAATGTAGTGTAATTTTCTAATATTTAGGAATTCATTTATTTAATTATTACTACTATCAGTAATAATTAAACTACTTCTAGTTCTGACCATTAAAGAAATATTACTATGTGATGAAAAGGTATCTTAATCCTAGGTCCTATTCGAAAAATCAGTTCCTTCTTTTTGATATTTCTTTAAAAGCATATACTTGCTTTTTACTATTTTTGGTAGTCTAATTTCTCACCCAGCCATGATATAAATTTTTATTTAATTAGTGTGAAACTTATATACAACTAGTTGATATATATCTTGATTTGACTGACAAATGATTAAATCAGTAAAAGATGAAATTTCTTTATTTTTATTTTATTTATTTATTATTTTTTGTGTGGTTCTGGGGATTGAACCCACGGGAATTCTACCTCCAAGCTACACCCCAAGACTTATTTCAGTTTTATTTTGAAACAAGGTCTCACTAGGTTGATGAGCGTCTAAGTTGCTGAGGCTGGCCATGAACCTGAAATCCTCCTTGTCTCAGTCTCCAAGGTACTGGGATTACAGGTGTATGCCACCACACCCAGCTTTGAAATTTCTAATTATACTGTTTATAATTCTGTGACTTAACTCCTAGTCTAATGTCATAGAAAGTTATGGTATACTGGTAAATGGATTTGGGAAACTAACAGATCATTTAACTATTCATTTGTTGAATAGAGCTGTGTATAATTACTTTATCAAACTAATCCCTATTTTTCAATTCAAATTATTAAAAATCTGTCAGATTTTCCCTATTTAGACACTATAATAATTTGGAGTCTGTTGCAATAATAACTATCATTTACTTGGGAGGCGGAGACCAGAGAATCCGGGTTCGTGGCCAGTCTCAGCTACTTAGTGAGGCCCTCCGCAACTTCGTGAGACCCAGTTTTAAAATAAAGTATAAAACATAGGGCCGGGGGTATAGCTCGGAGGTAGAATGCCCCTGGGTTCAATCCCTGGTACCTCAAAAAATAATAACTATCACTACATTAACAATTATAAACCAAGACCTCAAAAAGACTAGAAATTGCTTTTATACCAAGGGATGAAGGAATCATAGTAATTTGCTTTATGCTGAGTTTTATGATTGGTGAAAATATTTGACATGTTTAATTTCTTGAGGGATTTAGAAAAATATATACAAATCTTGCATTTTTAAAAAATTTGAAGACACTTGAATTTAAAACTTATTGAATTGCTATTTTACAAAGAAATATCATATCCAATAAAACAATGTAGGTATTGTGCCTGTCCTTTAATGTTAAATCTAATGGACAAGGTTAGATACAAAAGGTTCTTAAAATCCAAATCCTAAGGAATTAGTTCTACATGGGCAGATATATGGCTACAGTTATTTCTCTCCTTGAATCTCTGCCCCTTTACAAGGTGACTTTTCAGCTTCCCTCATTGCTAGGTAGAGTACTGGCCCAGTGATAGATTTAGCCAATCCAGTGTGGCAACTATGATGTTGCACCTGGCTGTGCAATTATGCAACAGGACTAGGGTAGCCTTATGAAATTGGGACACTAGATAGAGGAGAATCAGATTAGCCAATACCAAGCTGACTCCTTGAGGCAGAGCCGTTTAGTTGATCAATGACTTACAGCACACATGTGGCATGAGGAAACCCAGGTATAACCCAAATAACCAC
This sequence comes from Glis glis, assembly GCA_004027185.1. Taxonomy (NCBI): domain Eukaryota; kingdom Metazoa; phylum Chordata; class Mammalia; order Rodentia; family Gliridae; genus Glis; species Glis glis. The sequence goes on from PVJS01045606.1 coordinate 10,021, forward strand.
ACAGCTGGAACATACTCAATAGCAGTAATAAATGGTCATTGCTTTAAGCCTCTAGGTTTTGGGTGGATTTGGGGGCAGCAGCAGCAAACTATTTTAAGTGATTAGTAAAATCTTCTTGAAGGTGGCAAATTATAAGAAATGGAAAGGCACACAGAGATGACAAAGTCCTCCTGCTAGAAAGAAGACTTATTTCTGACTATATTATTGAAGGTCTATCCTAGAAAAATATCAAGGACTCAGTTTTCTATTTTCTGCTGATGCTATTAGCAGAACCTTTTTATATACTTTTATTGGTGCATTATAGTCTCACATCATAATGTAGTTCATAGTGATAGTGACATACATGCACACAGCACTTGGTGGGCTTTCCCCCTGCTCCCTCCCCACTCCCTTTCCTCATACAGGATATGGAGATTGACATTGGTATTCTCACATATGTACATAATGTGTAAGGAATCAATTCCATTGACCCTCTTTTTTATCACTTTTAGATTTATATTATTGGGAGATTCGCCACAAGAGTAAGTGTCCTTTTCACCATATCATACCAACTACATAAGCATGACACCAGGATATCAACATGAATTTTCTTGCTGAAATTATCCCTAATCACCTGCCTCAGGCAGTGTTTCCTATGCTTTTCTACTATAAACTTACTCTTTTCTTCCTTCCCATACTGCACTCCTTAGAAGAAAATCACTGTGCATAATCCACCTGAGGGGTGGGGAATTATGCATCCCTTCTTTAAGGGAGAGTACACACCTAAATTATGTGAAATTTTGCATGAGAGATATAACTCTCATATATAATTTATTGAATATAAAAATGAATATAATTATAATATGAATTATAATTATAATAAATACATTACAATAAATGAATTATAATTATAATATGAAAACGAATATAATTCATTTATTTATGTCAATATGTACTCATGGATATTTATTTTATACTTTTGGTTACAATCCTATTCTATTTTATTAAATTTTTTACGCAAATTTGTCCTGCATTGGCCACTGGGAGTTCTTTCAGTTGTCTCCCATTTTCCTTTACTGTGCCCTCATAAAGGGAAAGTTTTTTGGAGGTGGGGGGTCTTACTTTCTGGCAGGACAAGATGCTCAAGACTCATCTAATATATTTCCTGCCTCAGTCTTAGAAGCAACCATTTCTCCAAGGAGCCCTGATTCCTTTTATTAGAGAATGGTATTAGAAACTAAGACTTGGGTACAAGGTTCACTTGCTGATTCTTGCATGTGCTTCCTTTTTATCAACAATAAAAGCAAGGGAATACCTGTGTGCATATCAATGCAAGTATAAAATATCTATAAGTAGCTTCACTTATAATCATCTGTATCTACATTAAGTAAAACATGGGGTCACACTGATGCCTCCAAGTCCATTTCATTATTACCTGAATCATTCTAGATCTCTCCCCTTGCTAATAAGTAAACTCTAACTCGAAGAAAAACCTCTTTCCAACCATCTCATCATTTATTTGCTCGATTCCAGTGTATATGTATAGAAGTAGCAGAATTGTGAACCTGCACCCCAGTCAGAGGCAAGTTTATGCACTAGAGTAGAACGATTGTGTCATATAATTGCAAGGGCCCTTTAGAGGAAATCTCCAAAGGCAATTACACAAATATCTTTCCTGCATGTTTAGAGATCCAGAGGCTCCATCTGAGAAGGCCTTCTTGCTGCATCACAGCAGGGTGGAAGGCCTCACGCAGGTGAGTGTGTGCAAGAGAAAGCAAGAGAGGGCCGAACTCGCCTTACCGCAAACCCAGTCTCAGGAAAACTACACCCATTCTTTCAGGAGGGTAGACTGTTAGACTGTCGTGACCTAATCATCACTTCAAGGTCCTATCTACCAACATTGTTGCACTAGGGAATGAGTTTCCAACGGGTGAGATTTAAGGACACATTGAAACCACGGCCATCAGTTATCCCCTTTAGAAAGCTCTATCTGTGCTCTCTCATAAAAGCTTAAGTAACATGTCCACCACTTCAGTTGATAGTCTAAAGTTGGTTGATTATCTACCCCAATTTAAAGACTTTCCTGTCTCCCATGGACAAGCAATTTTGTCCCCTCACATAAACTGACTGCTGCAATGGCTGCCAAGCTGACTTTTCCAATTCCCTCCTTGTCCGTTACAAATATTTAAATCACAATTGAATTACATGTATGCCCTATTTAAACCCCTTATGCTGCTTTTCATTACACTTAGAGTAAAATCCAGGCTTTGAACCGTCAATTATAAGGTCTTATATCAGCTCATCCCAGATGTTCATGCAGCAGTGACATTTCAAGAGATAGGACTTCACAGTGCTTCTTCCAATGGCACCTGCTTTATCTTTGTTCATTGTTTGCCTTTCCCTGCTCCAGGGACTTTGCATTTGCTTTTCTTCTACCTTTAATACCTTTCTTCTAATTTTTTACTTGACTTCGCTCCTCACCATTCTTTAGTTCAGGCCCTAGCTCTTCAGGGTAAATTGCTACGATTGCTTAATCTATACAAACTTTTCTTCTCAGTTCCTCTCTATCGAATTAACCTGATTATTTACAACATGCCACTTCTCTCAATTGGAAAGTATCTTGTTTGCTAAATAGTGCAGTCTAACTTCTTTTCTTTCTCCTTCTACTGTGGGATAAGCCCCAGCAGAGGGTCTAGTAATCAATGTGTATGTAATATCTAGGTCAGTGACTGTAGTGCACATGTCACAGAGTAGCTATCAAAGATACACTACTGAACAAATGAGTGAATGAATAAAATAAATACAATAATATTGTTAAAAGAATACATATAAAATAATTGGCTCCCAAACCTTAGATTTAGAAATAAGACAAAATGAGCATGTTTTTGTGCCAACTGGAAATATTTTCCAGCTTTTACTATGAGTTTCATTTTAACTGTAGCTGCAATTAATAAAAGATTACTTATATTAAGCATAAAGGACTGGAAATTAAAGCAACAGGCATATAACATTCTTCACTTTGTCAAAATGATAGTATAGTTCACTGGAGAAATTGATTAGCCAAGTTATTCTCATCTGGGAAATAATTACCAACTTTATTAAAATATTAAAGGCTTTAAAAGAAAAAAGCATGACTTTTGAATGAAATTAAAAAGCAAGGATCTATTATGCTAAGTGAGATTAGCCAGTCTCAAAAAGTGAAAGGTCCTATGTTTTCTCTCATATATGGAAACTAAAGGAAATTTAGAAACAAAAGGAACTTCAAATAAATGAGGGGAGAGACCAGTAGGATAAAGAAAGGGATTTTGGAGAGGGAGGTATAGAGGGGAAAAGGAAGACTTGATAAAGGAAAAACATTAAATAATCCTATGTATATATAAAAAAGTTATCAATTCCAATCTCAATAATATGTACATGGAGGATGAGGGAGCAGGGTGGTACCCAGATGGAAACACACCATGTGCTGTGTGCATGTGTGTTTCTATCACTCTGAACCCCATTATGATGTATAATTATAATGCACCGATAAAAGTATATTAAAACAATCTAGGATACAAAGAGATTATTTTAATGATACTAAAATCTTTAAGAATGCAACACATAAGTCGAACATGGTGGTACCCACCTGTAATCCCAGTACTTTGGAGACTGAGACAGGAGGATCACAGTTTTGAAGCTAGTCTCAGCAACTTGGCAAGGCTCTCAGAAACTTAGACCTGTTTACAAATTAATAAAATAGTACTGGGGTTATAGCTCATAGGTAGAATGCCCCTGGGTTCAATCCTCAGCACCAAATAAATAAATATAACAAATAAACTCATTAAAAATACCTGAAATGAAACATAGTTTTTAAAAATTGGAACTATCAATTGGCTTATAGGTGTGTGGATTTGTTTCTATATCTTCTATTCTGTTCCAGTGGTCTATGTTGTCTGTTTTGGTTCCAATACCATGTTGTTTTTATTACTATAGCTCTGTAGTATAATTTGAAGTCAGGAATTGTGATACCTCCTGCATGGATCTTATTGCTAAGAATTGCTTTGGCTATTCTGGGTCTTTTGTTTCTCCACCACATTCGGCTTATTGTTTTTGAGGTTATTGTGAAGGGAATTGTTTTCTGGATTTCTTTTTCAGTGGGTTCATGGTTGGCAAATAGAAAAGATTTCTTTTAGGTTGATTTTGTATTCTACTTTGACAAATTTGTTTATCAGCTCTAGTAGTCTTTTGGTTGAGTTTTTTGGGTCTTCTAAATATAGAATCATGTTGTCTGCAAATAAAGATAATTTTAACTCTTCTTTTCCTATTTGAATTCCTTTGATATCCTTCTCTTGACTTATTGCTCTGACAAGAGTCTCAAAGACTGTATTGAAAGGAGTGGTGATAGTGTGTATCCTTGTCTTGTTCCTGATTTTAAAGGGAATTCCTTCAGTTTTTCCCAATTCAATATGATGTTGGCTTTGGGTTTATTATATATTGCCTTAATGATGTTAGGCATGTTCATTTTATTCCAATTTTCTGCAATGTTTAAAACAAGAATTAAAAATGGCCAATAGATACATGAAAAAATGTTCAACATCATTAGCAATCAGGGAGATACAAATCAAAACTACACTAAGGTTCCATCTAACCCCAATCAGAATGGCAATCATCAAGAAGACAAAAAACAATAAATGTTGGTGAGGATGTGGGGAAATCGGAACTCTTTGACACTGTTGGTTGGATTGCAAACTAGTTTAGCCGCTATGGAGATCAGTTGTGGAGATTCCTCAGAAAACTGGAAATGAATCCAACATATGATCCTGGGTATCTTTCAAAAGGGACCAAAATCAGAGAACTACAGTAATGTGCTCTTTGTACACATTTTCCTCTCTTTAAGCACAGACTCTGCAAACTAGTTACTACATGTCTTCCATTACAGTCTTTACTTTCACTGTAAGTCATTTAAATGAAATTGTAGCCTTTTTTTTAGCAGACTTTTATTGGTAAATTGTAACTATACATCATATTGAGGCTGAGTGTGATAGAAACATAAATGCACATACCACCCCACACATTTTCCTTGGGATCGCTCCCTTCTCCTCCCCACTTATCACATTGAAATTGGTAGAGATAGCTTTGGGAATGTACATAGGATTATTCAAACTGTTTCCTTCATCAAGCCTCCCCTACCTACCATCCTCCCCAAATCCCCTTCCACTATTTTACTGGTCTCTCTTCTCATTTATCCAGAGTCCCTCTGTTTCCCAGTTTCTCTCTAGCTTCCACATATGAGAGAAAACATATGATCCTTCACCGAGTCTGGCTAATCTCACTTAGTATAATATTCTCCAGTTTCATCCATTTCCCTTCAAATGGCATAACCTTGTTCTTTTTTATGGTTGAAACAAATTCCATTGTGTGTAGATACCACAGTTTTATAACCCATTCATCTGTTGATGAACACCTAGGCTGGTTCCATTGTTTGGCTATTGTGAATTGTGCTTCTATAAACATGGATATACATGTATCACTATAATATTCTAACTTCAATTCCTTTGGAAAGACACCCAAGAGTGGTATAGCTGGGTCATATGGAGATTCCATATCTATTCTTCTAAGGAACCTCCAAATTGATCTCCATGGAGTGACTGTACTAATTTGCAATCCTAACAACAGTGTATCGTGAGAGTTCCTATTTCCCCCACATTCTTGTCAACATTTATGACTGTATTCTGATTGATTGCCATACTAATTGGATTTAGATGGAATTACAGTGTAGTTTTGATTTGTATTTCTCTGACTGTAATGATGCCCAATATTTTCTTTTTTTTCAATTTTCCTCTTTTTATTTTTTATTTTTTTTTAAATTTTATGTTTTTATTGGTGCATTGTAGTCTCACATCACAATGAGTATCAGTTTGGTGTTAACATACATGCACACAGCTCTTGGTGTCCCTCCCCCCGCCTCTCCCCGCCCCCCCCCACATGTAGCACTGAGAATGATGTTGGTATAATCTCATATATACACATTGTTTATGACAGTAATTCCATAGATTCACTTCTTTCTTACCCTTCCTCTTCCCTTGTACCCCTTCCCTTGCACCACTGGGGATTCTCCATTGTCATTGGAGTCCCTTTTGTGTCCCCACTAATCCCTAAGTTGCACACATTAATGAAAACATATGTC
>PVJS01045607.1:0-16165 GCA_004027185.1 Glis glis
AAAAAAAAAAAAAAAAAAAAAAAAAAAAAAAAAAAAAAAACCTCTATCTATGTCTCTGACTGGTACATGCTGAAATCCTTTTCTGAAATCCTTTTCTGTCACACAAGCCAAGGAACCTGTTGGTCCTGAGGTGGGTTTCCCCTCTTTGGGAACCCCTTCTACCCCTCGCAGAATTAATCCTCCCTCCTGTGGCATAATTATTAAACACAATAATAGTCTTCACAGTCTTTTTTAACTTCCTGTCCTGGTAACTTAACTCTCTTAGCTTGGAAGTCTTAGTTCTCAATAGGACGAATTCTATTAGTATTCTAAGAATGTTTCCATTAGATTTTATAATGAGACTGACATTTGGCCATTGGAGGATACTTATGTTTCTGAACCAACAGGCAAACAAAGGACCCCTCTACTGGCTGGAGAGTTTGAGTACAATTACCAAGGGTGTAGCAATATAAGCACTTGAGCTTGCAGATGTACGATGAATGACGAAAAACAGAATTAAAGCTTAGCATCTCTGCCTTCATAGTGCATGTCTTCTTTTGCTCCTTTAAACTTTGGGCCAGATTCCTGCTCAACTCTTCACATAAATACGTTTCCATCTTGTCTTTCTGACTTGTTCATTCTCTGAGTCATTATCTCCCACAGTCACCTTGGATTCCAGGAACAACCTAAGTGTTCTCTCTTGCAGCCACCTTGCATTTTAGGAACAGCAGGTCTAATGAATACACATTTTGTGACAGGAGTTGAAACTATCCCCAGCAGAATTTTTTTTTTAAATCTCTGATCCCACATAAATTTCCCAGACTGTGTACCTCAGGTCTCTCTTTACCTTATACTAATTTTGGATGGTTTTTCTGAGCCAATTTGGTTATTTTGAACCAATTTTGGCTTTCCCATTTGTTTGACAGGAAATTTGGATGCATGTGGTTCTGTCACTGGAAATATTCCCAGGAAGGGAAACTCAACTCAGGACAGTGGGGTCCTTGGTGTACAAAACAGAAAAGAATTTCAGCATGTGCCACTTAGAGATACAGATTTATTTAGGAAAGCAGGTTTGCATTCAAAGGAGGATGTGGGCTAACTCAAGAAAGAGAGTTCTCTTGGGGGTAAAGCCTGGTGAACACATTCAAGGGAGAATGTGGGTCATCTCCAGTGGGAGAGACAGCAACCCCTTGGGTTGGGTGTTAATATTTATAAAGGGACAGTAGCTAGGGGCTGGACCTGAGGTGAAGTCAGAGCAGAGTTACATAATTTCATGCCAGGTTTCCCTGTGCATGAAATTTTATGCTTTGAGTATGAACCTTGCTGCTCAGCCAGCAGGTGGTTTATTTTAAAACTGACATACATTTGTTTTCTCTTCCTCTCTCTCCTCTCCTTCTCCCCTGTTCTATCCATGAAGGAAATAAGATTAGTGTTCTTACCGTGTCCTTCTGGTCACTGACCGCAAGAATGAGGAGTTGGTATCAGTGGGTCTGAGGAACACTGTCTCCAGAATACCATTTGAGCATGAATTATGTTTCTGCCTAAACACACCTGGACCTTAGTCCTTGGATTTCCCCTTTGAAAAGCCTATTATTTTTCCTATGGTCAGTAAATAAGCTATTTCTTAATGCCAGTTCATTGTATTTCCCATTTACCAGAAAATCAATAAAACTTTATTTTTTTTCTTTTCCCCAAAGCCTTGTCCATGATGTGAGAATATAATTAGATCTTTTTTATCAAAGGAATAGCTTGACTTCGGCCCATGCTTGACTTTTCCATGTTGTAAAACTGCCATTGTGTAATTTTACATGTACTTGTATTTTTGTAAAGATAGCATTTCCTAAAAATTGTGACAACCCCTCCCCAAACATCCTCTTCAGCCTTCAGCCAATGGCATAAGAACTGTGAGTCTATGTTCTCACCAATAGGAGCACAGCACAGAAGCCCCCACTGAAAATAAAATGACCAGAAAGTTTTCTCCATGTTGTTCTTGCATACCTGACTTTACTGGTGGCAGGATCCCTTTTGTATAAAGTAAAATTCGCCTTGCCAAGTTGCTTTCAAATATGTATCTTTTTTTACAATGCCATAGAAATTTACTTCTGACAATGAAGATTTGACTTGGCTTCAGGAACAAGAACCTAGCTTTCAGTGTCACTAGTGTTGTGTTACCTTTTGTGAGCAAGGATGGAGGCCAAAGATGTGGGCTAAGGAGGTAGGCTATGTTGTTCATGAGTTGCTCATTTTTCATTTCAAAGATTCACAAGAGTTTCCTGCATTCCAACAATTCGTGGACACTTCTCTTTTATGACTCAGTATATTTCTTTTTCTGAATCCACAAATTCACATCTCAGTTCCAATTAACAGGGAAGGGATGTGAAGGGCATAGACAAACCAGCATGTTTGGGGAGCCCTCCATTGTGATTTGCATAAGAATGGAAAGAACTAATTCTATCTCTCAAACCCCTGGAGAGAATTTTAGCTGTCTTGTCTATTTATAGTTATAAAAATATGACTAGGAAAAGGATGATTTATCATTGTAATACGGCATGGCCTCTGTATCTGAAAGTGCACCCTGGTGTAATGTAATTATTTTATGTGTTCTTTTAGTTTGATTGTTTGTCTGTGTTTGTAATAATTGGCTTAATAGAGGCTAAAGGGATTTGATGTCTGTAGCAACAGTCCTATTAGAAACTTACTTAAATGAGAGCCCCTGGACTCTGAAGAAAACAGATGAATGCTACCTTAAGACCACTCTGGGTGCCCCTAGATGACTAGGGTTTCACTGGAGGTGTCAGTGTACTAACCCATGATGTGAAAGAAACCACCCAAGGAGAACATGCCTTGTTATCAGGGTTTGAAGAAATTCCAACTCATCCAGGAGGTACACATAAGGGAATGATTACCCTGCACCTACTATTCCCCTTGGTTGCTTGGGGCCGAGATACACACAGGGGGATATATGGCCCATTAGTGTCTCTCTGGGAAGGAATCTCCATAAACAACTCATTTTTACTGACCTCACACACTTCCTGAACACTGATTCTTGCTCCAGCCCCCAGAGGAGCCTCTCACAAAATGAGTCTTACGGATGGCATTGGGCAGAATTTAATAAAACTCATCAATTAAGCTTCCCCTGGAATTCCTAGAAGTAGCTCTGATGGGAATGCTTGTAGTTATTCCATTTTGGGGCAGGGATTTCTCCTGAATATTTTTAGCATCATTGAATTCATAGTCATGGTTTATGCCCTTTTCTCTTCTTTCCTTCTCTCTCTTTCTCTTTCTCTCTCTTTTGATGAGTTCACTTCCGGGTTCTTCATGTTTACATTGATAATTTTATTTGGTTAAGATTCTAATAAAAAGGGAACTAGGTTTGTGATAGAGAGGAAGAAAAAAATATTATTCTCTTCATGGACAGTAAAACTCAGGAGGAAAAAAGTAAGGAAATTGATCTTTTAAATGCTTTAAATCCAACCCCAGCTAGTATAGTATAGAGAACATATCAGGTCCCACATATTTGGACCCTAAATTATGTATATATAAAACTTCTGACTGGAAATGTCTAAAGTATATCAAATGTAGAACAAGTGCTTTCTAAAATGACTGAAACGTCTGCTTCCTCAGATTAGATAGACATAAAAAAATAAAAAGTTCTTCACCATACTAAATAAAGAGTTATATCTGATTAAAACACAAATTTGATGATAAGAAATTACCCAATGAAATAGGCATCCAAATGTTAGAAATAAAATTTCATGGTGTCATAAGAAAAGACATGGGCTAGAAAATAGCTTAACAGGAGATTTATTTTCTGCAAAAAGGGTGTGCCATGAGCTAAAGCCTGGTAAGCAAGCACACTGAGTGGGAAGTCTGCCTGGTTTTTATGCCTAATGCAGATTTCTGCACTCTAATCCTATTGGTGGGAGCATGGCTGATTTATCCAGAATGGAATGCCAGGGGAAGGATTGACATTTTCAGTTTTCAGGAAATGGAAACTTACAAAGAAACAGGAATTTATACAAGGTTACATAATGGTGGGTTTACAAAATGGAGTTACTTTAAGTTAAGCTAATCCTTTGATAGAAAAAATAATTTAATTATATTCTCACACAAAGTATGATGTTCTGATATTCCAGTTGACCATTTTAACTCTTCCTAAAGAATTTTCCATTTGGAAGTATATCTCTTTCTGCTAACTAAAAAATACAGAAAAATATTAACATAAATCTGCATAAGAAGCCTCACTTTTAAACTTGTGTGCCTTCACTGAGCCTTTACTTACACCCTTCTTTCAGTGATATTTAGGTTAAGATTTGTGTCTTTGAGATGTACATATTCTACAATGTTTCAACTTTGGAAATGCAACTTTAAATGAAAGGTTACTTAGAAAATGATCAAATAAGTAGCATAAAGGGAAAAAATTAAAATTGGCAAAAGATAAATCTAAATGAAAATTCATCATCTTTATTATCTATCTGAATTGTATGATACATCTATGTGTATGCTAAAGATTCAATTGACTTGAAAATTAGTAAGTGCTCACAAACTGAAAACATAAACCCAAATGTTTTTATGTTTACATGACTTGAAAAATATTACGACGCTGGGCGTGGTAGCGCACGCTTGTAATCCCAGTACTTGGGAGGCTGAGACTGGAGGATCCAGGTTCGCAGCCAGCCTCAGCTACTTGGGCCTCCACAACTTCGTGAGACCCGGTTTCAAAATAAAGTATAAAAAATAGGGCCGGGGGTATAGCTTGGAGGTAGAAACCCTCTGGGTTCAATCCTCAGTAACACAAAAAAAGAAAAATATTAACTAATTAAAACTTTTTAGTAATAGTGTTGGTTTAATAAAAAGAAGCTCTAAGTTCTGATTAAAAAATATTAATGTATTTAAGTAATGGTTTACTCAAGTTATAAAAGATATTTAAAAAGTTATAAAATGACTTTAGAAGGAATTAGAACTATAAAAGTTTTTATTTGTTACTGAGTTGACAAATTATGGGGTTTTTTTGAAGCTGAACAGAGCAAAGGTACATTAGTGTTATTATAGGAAATAATGTTTCTTGGTTGCAATAAACTATATAAACTGGATTTATTTCAGTCTTATTGATTTTTGCTTTGCATTTTTCTTTAACCTTGTAACTGTTACATCTCAACATTTTGTAGGTGTGCAACACCTAACAAAATAATTTGGCCCAGTTTCTTGAGGTGCTAGAAAGAACAAATAGGATTAAATTTAGTAATACATTCCAGGTAAATTCGGCCTCAGAACATCTTTTTAAATATCCATGATGCTCAAATTTGGCTAAAAAGTTGTTTTTTTAACAATGATTTATTTGTCACTTACCGTTCAACCTATGTCCACATAAAACCAACAACTAGGACAGGTTCTTCTCTGAAATGTGGAAACCAAATCCACACCACAGGATGGCTAATCAGTGATTTCATCAGAGGAAATCATTGAGGAAATGGGGGAGGTCATTAGAATCAAAAAGGAGTCACCTGGTTCAGCTCTATAAATTCATATATTTTTATTTTTTGGTATTGAGGACAGTACCCAGGAACATTCTACCACCAAGCTACATCCCTAACACTTTTCATTTATTTTGAAACAGGATCTTACTAAGTTGCTGAGGCTGTCTGGGAACCTGTGATCCTCTTGTCTCAAACTCCCAAGTACTGGGATGACAGGCATGTACCACTGCACCTGACTACAACCATTTAGAACTTTATTTGCCTTTTACTACAAGTGGCTGGACTTGGTTCATTGGACTTTTAGCCTGGGACTCTGGTAGCAAAAAGAATCTAAAAATTGAAGACAAGGGGACAATGTTTGGAACCCAGGAAATTCTATCAACTTTTTATGGTTCTTCCATGCCCAATAATTAAAATTAATGGAAAGATAAAACATTTAAAATTATTAAAAACTGGATCCTATAATGAATGAAAGTTAGAGTGAGACAATTGAGGGTTTTTATGAAAGCAAGGAAAATAAGAAATAGGTAGTGGAAACAGTCCTTAATAGTTTATTGATTTTCTACCCTCTTGGTATATATTTAATTTATTTAAAAATTACTTTTATTTTATATCTTTTTCTGTCCCTTGCTATTTTATAAAACAGTTATTGATGATTCAAAGATCTAATAGGATTGTGACTGAAGTTGAAGAGTAATTAAAATAGTCAGAGATAGAGTCAATGACTGTTGGGATAGTGTCTCCATATTTTGAAAAAGAAGCATGAAGTCTTCTTTACCTATATGAAGGATAACAGAATATTGTTAAGTGTAACTTAAATGGTGTCGAAAGATATACACAGTAGCTTAGCAGCCAAAATAGAGTGATCTGTGCCAATTTTTAGTTTATGTTCTCCCAGATCCAAATTCACAATTCTTTGCTCTACTTGTGCAATGTTACTTTGGTCAATACATGTGTTAGAAGCACACTAAAATACCAGAGTAAATGAGTGGTCTTGTGCCTTTTTTTTTCCCGTGATGAAGCTATCAACAAAAAAGTGCTTATGAGGCCTAGTGGTACTTACTATATTGGTGACAGTGAAGAATCTATGTCTGGAAAGATACTTCCAATAAGTTTCTGTGCCACCACTGTAACATTTACTGTTAAACCTTTGTCCTGTAGCTTCTGGCAAGGTTGATCACCACTGGGGGAAAGCAGGTTATGGGTTAGCCATGCTCTCTAATATGAGGACTGGATATCCATTTTAGAGGTCTTTTTAGTTCTTAGTTCCTTTTATATTCATTTGTCCTTGAGGCAGTGCATTTATTATTTAACTTTTCCTAGAAGTTTTTTTATCCTTTTAATAGTTACACTTCTCTTATTATTAAAGTTTCTTTTTATTAAATTTTACATGGCTGAAAATACTAGCATTATTTTGTCTCTTGGCAGAACTCAGATGGACCGACACAAAAATGGACTGGCTAATTTAAGTAATACATTCTAGAGGAATTTTAATTAATAATTTAAAATAATAATTAAACCTAAAAATACATAGCTAAAAATCACATTTTGCATTCAAAAACAGGTATGGGATTGTCACAACACTCATGCATTATATTCTGTAATTCTTTGAAAAGGTTTGAGAGTTCATATAAGTCACAAAACACTTTTCAGATAAGCCAGTGTTAGATAAGGTATTATTGTATTCGAGTATTATTATTATTTCATTTATTTTTTGGATTTTAAATAAATACATATTTTTAATAAAATGAGTATGTGCAATATACATTATCAACAAAAATTTGTCAAATCTAAGGCTCAAAACTGTGAAATAACAAAGCCTAATGAGAGATAACATAACCTTGAGGCTTCGGGGGCAATATGAATATCGCATGGCAGTATCAATTGCAGTTACTTTTAGTAATAATGTTCATTACAGTTTTTTTGCACACTTATGTCTTTATAAACTTTTTCTTCTTTTTTGTTTTAAAGATACATTTAAATATTATTAGGAGAAAAGATTGATATTTTCCTCTCTCCATATGAAACATGTGAGACAATTTTAGAGATACTGCACAAAACTTTGAGTCAATAAAACTACAGTAAAATTATAAAAAACAAGTAATAATAAAAGGGAATCATTGAAAATCATAATATTTTAGTGAGTAGTTGGACCATCCATGACAATAGAAATGTGTTATCTTCCCTAAAGGTGATTAGGATCTAATTAGCAATACATGACAGCTCAGTAATTGAAACAATTGTGTTCAGGTAAAAACAAGCTATGAAAAGAGTGAGTTGAAGGAACCTCAGGATTATGCTGCTGTCTGAAGAAGTTGTAGGAAATATCAAGAAGGAGAGTGAATGGAAGACTGTGGAATATATTTTCATATTTTTATCAGATATGTATATTTGTGTCAATCATAAGCAATCTGTATACTTAAAAATAATGTAAAAACAAATTACAAAAGACCTGGTTCAAATGTAGATACTTCAAATATTAATTCAAATAACTTTACCTTCTTAAACTTCAAGTTTTAGGGAAAATGATAAAATTAATAACCTAGGTGAATTATTTTCTGTTTTCTTCAGTACTGGGGATTAAATCCAGGGGTCCTCTACTATAAAGTTATATCCCCAATCTATTGCCTTTAATACAGAGACAGTTTCTCATTAAATTGCTGAGGCTGACCTTAAACTTGGGATCCTCCTGCCTCAGCCTCCCAAGTAGCTGAAATTATAGTTGTGCACCACTGTACCCAGCTCAGGCAAATTCTTAAGATGGCTATATAAAGGCACCCTGCACTCACTTGCTTCTCCAGAAATAAGAACCAAAACAAGATGTATAGCTGCAAATTGAGTTGAGTGATCAATGGGTGAATACTGATAATCAAAGGAAAAAACAGAAACCTTATAAAATCCAGAGACTTGGGATGATAGCATAGTAAGGGAAACAATATATCCCAGCACCCACCAACCCAGCTCAATAGTTGGTAGAGGGTGAATCTCCCCTTCTCTGAGGTAAAGGCAAAAGAATGAGTTCAAGCAAACGCTAGCAGCACAGTTACTAGCATTCCTAATGGTTGGAGAACTCTGAAACTATTACAGGCGCAAAGCCTGAATAGATAAGAAAGCTGAAATCTGTATAGTAAACTGCCTTGGAAAACAAATTCACATAATCTCCCAGTGAACCCTCAGAGTGGTGTAGCCAGGAGCCATCTTGAGAAAGAACTTATTATCTGAATTTTGATAGCCCTAGGGAACAGAAAACCCTACATTCCTGTGTGTATTTAACCCAAACTCACCAATCACAGTCAAAGAATCTACAAAGACATTACATTATAGTACTCAGAAAAAATGAATTAAACATTTTATAAGAAACTATTACCCTACGATGCATTTTTGGTTGAAAGTCACTAAGATAACTATGCCATAAAAGGGAAAAAAATCAATTCCCCCAGCTGCATAGATTTCAACATAGGAATATAAGACATATGAAAGAGCATGGCAATACAGCATCTCTTAAAGATCATAGCTCTCTAGTAACAAATTGCAAAGATATCAAAGTGGATGAAACACCTTATAAAGAATTCAAAAGAATGAATTTTTAAAAACTCAATGAGATCCAAGATAATTCAGATAAATATTTAAATAAAATGAGGAAGATAATACAGGATATGAATAAAAACTTCAGCAAAAAAAAGTAAGAGCTATTTTGAAAGAGAATGAAACAAATTTTGGAAATGAAGAACTCAATAAGTAAAAAAAAATAATTTGAAAAACTCAACTGTAGAGTAAACCTCACAGAATAAAGAATATCATAGCTTTATTACAGTTCTATTGAAATGTCACATTCACATAGGAAAAAAATAAGGAAATATAAAGAGAGAATTCAAAGACTTTGGTCAATAAATGATCAATCATCTGCATCATTGACAAATCTGAAAGGAAATAAAGGTTAAAAGTTTAGAAAATCTATTCATGGACCTATAGCAGAAAACTTGCATAATATTGGAAAGAGCTGGACATCTATGTACAAGAGGCAACCCCAAATGTGCATGACTTGAAAAAATCCTCACAATGATATATTATAATCAAACAGTCAAAAATATAGGACAAAGAAATAATTTTAAAATATGCCAGAGAAAAGAACCAAGTCAACTTCAAGGACAACCTATTAGACTGATGGCGGATTTCTTAGCAGAAACTCCACAGGACAGGAAGGCAAGGAATGACATATTCCAAGCCCTGAAAGAAAATAAATGCCAGCCAAAATTACCATGTACAAAAAGCTTCCCTATAGAAATGAAGAAGTAAAGACCTACCAAGATAAGCAAAAGCTGAAATAATTTGTGATCACTGGACCAGCCTAAGAAAAGATGCTTAAGGGAGTGCTATATTCAGAAGTGGAAGAAAGATAGCTACCATCATGATAGCATGAGGAAATAGATATCCTGCTAGAAGAGTAATACCCAATAAAGAATTAGAAAAAAATCAAACATTATCAACACACTAAACCACCAAACTACAAAGATAAATGAAAGGATAAAACAAAGGATATTTAAAATAATTAAAAGAAAGTCAATAAAATAGCATAATTGCATATATACATTTCAGTAATAACTGAAAATAAATGGTATGAATTCTCCAATTAAAATACAGAGTAGATGATTTGATTCAAAATCAATATTCAACAATATGCTACTTACAAGAAACTCACCTCACCAGTAAAAATAGGGATTGAAAATGAAAGGAATGGAAAATGATATTAAGAGCAAAAGAAATAGTTAAGCAAGAAGGAGTAACTATACTTATATCTGACAAAATTGACTTTAAGACAAAAAGAATGAGACAAAGAAAGTCCTATACATAGAACTCTTAAGCAGTTTTAGGAAGATGGAAGGGTAGACAATAAACATGCAAAAATCAGTAGCTTTTCTATATACCATAACTAATTTGCTGAGGAAGAAATTCGATTTACAATGGCCACATCAAAAAATAAATAAACAACATTTTAAAAATTAGGAATAAACTTAACTAGAGAAGCAAAAGACCTCTACAATGAAAATTAAAAAAAAAACACTGGGGAGAAAAATTGAAAAGGATATTAAAACATCCATGGATTGAGGAAATATTGCTAAAGTGTCCATAATACCCAAACTGATCTACAAATTCAATGCAGTTCCGATAATTACCCATGGCAATCTTAAAAAAAAACTATAAAAAACTATAAAAATTTTAAAATTCATATGGAAACACAAAAGACCCCAAATAGTCAAAGTGATCTTGAGAAGAAAAAAAGTAAAGTTGGAGAAATCACAATACCTGACAAAATAACATGATAGTGGCATAAAAACAGATACATAAGCATAGAATCTACTAGAGAACCCACAAAGAAACATGCACATCTATAGTCAATTGATTCTTGACAAAGGTGCCAGAGACATACAATGAGAAAAAAGGGTCTCTTCACCAAATAGTGCTGGGAAGACAGAGTATCCACATGCAGAAGATTGAAATTTGATCCCTACCTCTCAACCTATATAAAGTCAACTAACACGTGATCCAAGACCTTAATGTAAGACCCCAAATTTTAAAACTATTAAAAGAAAACTCAGGAAAAACACTTCAAGATATTAGCACTGTCAACAATTTTCTGTAGAAGGCTCCAAAAGCACAGTAACCAAAAACAAAAATTGACAAACGGGGTTATATCAAATTAAAAAGCTTCTTCACAGCAAAGGAAATAAAAGATTGAAGAGATGATCTACAGAATAAAAATTAATATATGCCAGCTGTTCATTTGACAGATTGGTTAATATCCAAAATATGTAAAGAATTCAAAATGCTTGACAACCAAAAAAACAAGTATTAAAATTTAAAAATGGGCAAATGATCTGAATAGACACATCTAAAAAGAAGAAATACAAATGGCCGATAAATATATGAAAATTGCTCAATTTTATTAGCCATCAAGAAAATACAAATTAAAACTACAGTGAGATACCATCTCACTCTAGTTATACAAATGAATAATCAAATAAAAAGTGCTCAGTATTATTCAGTTATAAAGAATAAAATTCTGTCATTTGCAGCAAAATGGATGGAACTGAAGTATATCCTGTTAAGCAAAGTAAGACACAGAAAGATAAGTATCACATGTTCTTTCTCATATTTGGAAACAAAACAAAACAAAAAGTTGACCTGAAAGTAGAAGAGTGATTACTAGGGATTGTAAGGATACCTGGGGTGGGGAGGATAGAAGATGGATGGATGGATATGGTCAATGGATGCTGAATGTATGTATGAAAATAGCATAGTAAATGTCATCAGTTAGTACAATTCATATGTATTAACAATAAAATTAAATATTTGTGTCACAAAAAATTATAATCCAAGGATCAAAGATGACAAGAATTTTCAAGTTTTTATAGGGACGGAACATGCAAGTTTATGGTTTTGAAGCAGGGCAGAGGACCTGGGAACAGGAAGGAAAAAGGCCATCTGCATGCTTTCTGTGAGGATGGGGGAGGTAATCAGGAGGATGAGAGATTGGTGGGCTCCAGGGAATCAGGGCCCTGACCAGCCCACAGATAATCATTCAAATTAAGGATCAAAATTGTGCAAGTCATTGGTTCCCCCAAATCCAATTCTGACCAATCCTAAAAGTACAAGTAGAAACCCCCAATAAGATCTGAAAGCTCACTTCCCAAGAGCTTCGAGGTCACTCTTTCCAGGACACCTCCCTCCTTGTGGGGGAATGAGCTGCTTTGTCTTCTACCTTTCCCTGACTTAAACTTTCATATTTCTATACCCTTTAGTCCTTGGACTTCATTTGTCGAAATCTACTGGACAAGAACTCTAAAAGAGGAGATACTTCCATTTTAGGCTTGGTGCATTGGTCTGGATGGATGGAAGGGTAAATTAAAAGAAAAAAAATTCCACTGGGGCTTCTGCCACATGTTCTTACAGGCTCAGATCAGGCAGTTCAATTCCATGTGGCTTACATTTAGACTTAATCTGTGCCACACCTCTTAAAATAAGAGCCAGCAAGGCACAGTAGCTGGGGGAAAACAGCAAATAAACAGACAAATATAACCAAAAAGGCAGCACTGCAGCAGTAGGGGCACAGACACTGCCCTGGGCGCAGAAGCTTCTGGCACAGATGCGGTCTCCACTGTTCTGGCCAGGCCAGTTGCATCGCTAGTGTTGCAGCCGTTCCATGCTAAGCTGCTCTGTGGCCAGCGCCTCTGGTGGGCCAGGTTGGGCCAAGCCATTGTGCGCTGTGAAGCCACTGTGCTGGGCTGCAGCGTGCCACCACCCACACCTACAGCTGAGGCACGCACATGCACCCGCGAGTATGCACACACACACACACACACACACACACACACACACACACAGGCATGCGAGAATTTGACCCAGCAGTCCACAGCCACACGAGAAAAATAAGAGTTTTTCTTTGTGGCAGTGCAGATGTAGCATGTGAGGGATGAGATTGCCTTGGATCACTGTCACTCCAATTCCCTGTCTGTGTTCCCTGAGCGGGGACTCCAGCCCCTAGTCCCTGCTTCATAAAGCCACTTCTAGCTAACTTTGCATAAGAATGGACAGTGAAGACAGCATGCTTCCTAAGCTCAGGTTACCTTGCTTAGAAAAGCTAGTCAGAACTGAGCTGCTTGGTTCTCTAAAGATTTGAGAGTGCTATCATTGGTTAATTTTTGGCCATAGGGTGTGTGTGGGGGGGTTAAATATCCACCCCACATGGTGTGGCAGGAAGGAGAACAAAGGAAAACTCTCCAAATTTAATATTCATAAGAAATGAGGTGTCTGATTTACAGCCACTCCTCTGAGCCCACCTACATGCCACCTCTGGAAGGGTAGGCGGTCCCTCCCATGGGGTAATTGATAGCATCTCACACCTAGGCCTCTAATGCTTCTGGTCAAGCTCACAAAGAGCTTTTCTCCTAGGTGGATAGATGCTCAAGTTTAAATATTTCTTGTAAAGGCCTGTAAGATAATTCTATTTTCTAATGTGGTTATCTCTTACACTCTAAAAGCTGATTTTAAGATTCTAGGGCTCTGCATTCTAACCCCTCTCTGGCAAGAAGAAAAAATAAGAGCCTTCTCAAACACCTATACAAATTTACAGCACAATATAGCTTTCTACTACTGAAAATACATGAATTTTTACAAATTCGCCAGGGCTTGTGTGCATATATTTTCTGTTCTAGTTTGCTTTTGTTTTGCCTCTGATTTGTTTTTGTATAACTAGAGCCTTTCTGGATCCCTATTTTTGTGGGTTTTTTTCTCTCCTGTCTCAACTCAGCAGCTATTGAAGGGCTAATTCTCTGTTTGGTATCCAAAAAAAAGGGGGGGAGGGAGGAATAAAGAGTGGTGGAGATCAGTGTGTTTGTCTGCCATGGGAGACTAAGTGGCCACCTGAATCAGTTTGATTCAGAGTCACCCATGACTAGCAGACTGACTATGGCCAAGTGCACAGGTTTTCCCCATACCTGTGTCATACAATAAAATCCATGGCAGGATATGTTTTGCTTACTGAAAGCTCTAGATATGGCTTCAATCTGGACAATAAATATCTGTAACTCTCTTGTCCCTACATTTTGATGTTTTGTGTTGTGCTATGTGTGTAATGTGTCTGTATATTATCAACATGGTACCACAAATTGGCAAATTAATAAATGAGCGCTCACAAAATTTAAAAAAAATAAAACCAAATGCCTGAGTTCACATGACTTGCATAAATCTAACAACTGAGTAAAGTTAAGATTTGTTCATGAGATTAAAATTAAAATATCCTAAAGTTATTAATACATTCCTTTTCCCTTAGTTAAATAGTCCATTAAGATTATGTTTACCTTTGTAGGTTGTTTCAAATACAATGTTCACTGCTTTTAAAATTTTATCTGTGGCAGAAAAATGTTTTAAGATACTAATGACATTTGACTGATGTCTTGATTTTCAAGGGTAATCTATAATTTAGTTATTAAATTGGGTAAATGAAAAATGTTATTAATGCTTTAAAATGCTTGTGACTTCATATGATCTAAAGTAACATTTCAGTCTAATAAATGGGCTTCTAAATTGTCAGTATATAGGAAAAGAATATTGTAAAATGGCATGGTTGCTGGGCCTCTACTAAAAGACAACAAAGGTTGCTGGAAATTAGGGTTCAGGTCAATGTATAATTTTGTATACATTGGTTTGAAGGAAACAATTATATATTCTTTTATCTAAACACTGTAAAATTTTAAAACAACGATTAGACCAATAAAACACTTCTTAACCTTTAGCTGATAAATATGCATAGAAAATTTCAAACTCTCTTAAAAGAGAGGATGCATTTTATTGGTCCATAAATTTTATTGCTCATTCCCTTAGTGGTCATCATCCCAGGAAAACTAAACACAGATACACTATGTACACTTCCCTTTTATAACAAAAATATGTCACAGACAGGCAGAAATATGTGCTGCAATTACTACAGCACAATCAAACCCATGGTCGTCAGGGTACTGGTCTCGCAGCTTGCTGACACCCCAACTCAGATGCTTCCACATATGTGTTTGGAATTCATAACCAGCCCCAATTCACTGACACCTCACTAAAGATACATCACATATGTATCTGGTAGCCCTAACTAGGTGTCAGCTCCTTCTCATGCTGGTAAGCATGGATAAATCCAGTAGATGCACCCAGTTTATTGCCATGCACGAAACGGGTGCCAGGTAGCCCAGGGAATGTTCTGGGATCAGCTGAACAGTGGGAGAGATAATGGGACACCTCTTTTCTCCTCTGTCTTTCAGTTGGGAAACCACCCATCTGCCAAGCCTGCCAGCCCCCCATTAAATTCCTAGTCATTTTTGTGCCTGAGTTTGGTAGTATAGATCAAAAGACAAAGAGGATGGCCACCAGAAAAAAAATGTAAATAACACTATCAGCTGGATCTGTTTTGCA
Source organism: Glis glis (assembly GCA_004027185.1). Taxonomy (NCBI): domain Eukaryota; kingdom Metazoa; phylum Chordata; class Mammalia; order Rodentia; family Gliridae; genus Glis; species Glis glis. Next base: position 15,414 of record PVJS01045607.1, read on the forward strand.
GAAAAAAATAAGGGATCTAAAGCTTGTATTAAAAAAAAAATTCCAAGCTATGCCAACAAGGTAATTCAGATGTGACCATTCTGGCCACAGTAACAGATAAATAATTGTCATACCACTAGAGCCCTCAAATACAAAAGAAAAACCCAATAAATAAAAGAAATACTTGTAGGCATGAGGGATACCATAATAAAAAAGTTTAAAAAAGAGGGAAATGCTTTTAGGTAGAATAGAATTTTGAATGGCAGGATTTTTGTTCTAAATAACTAAATTATCCCATAGGGCAGAAAAGATGAGAAAAAAAATCAAAGGGTTAAAAAATTGCCTAGAGTTTAAGGAAGTTGCAAGTGATTTGTAAAGGATAAGATGTATAAAGGAAATTTTAAATGTGATGAAGCTGGTTGGTTAAAATTAAAAGGATTTGTTTAAAGGGTTTTCTAAAAGCCACATTAAATGCATTGATTCTATGTTTAAAACAATTTGGTTTTCTTAAGATATTGATTTGCTTTTGGTAAAATTTTACAAAAACAACCCTAAGAGGAAAATTTTACCTTTTATTCAAATAACTTCTTGTGTTTTCTGCTGTCTATTGACAGTACTATTTTAAATGTTTGTATTCCTAAAATGTACAGGATTTCTTTTTTTTTTTTTTTTGGTACTGGGGATTGAACCCAGGGGCATTCTACCTCCGCGATACACCCCCGGCCCTATTTTTTTATACTTTATTTTGAGACCAGGTCTCACGAAGTTGCGGA
>PVJS01045608.1:0-16165 GCA_004027185.1 Glis glis
GAGAGAGAGAGAGAGAGAGCTGAGGCTGGCCGCGAACTCGTATCCTCCGGTCTCCGCCTCCCAAAGTACTGGGATTACAAGCGTGCGCCACCACGCCCGGCCTTCATTGAATTCTTTATGAATGGAATTCCTGGAGTTATGCAATGGAGTTATAGAACGGGAGGTCAGTGTGTAATGGAATTATTTCTGGTGCTATGGTGGTCTTGTCGATAGCTACTGGATCTACTCCCCTCCATGCCCGATCTAGGTATCATGGTCTTGCCCTACTCCTGTGACCTCTCCATGACACTGCCTTGCCAGTCCTAATCATCTCCTTACACATTCATGATTTCCACACTTGTTTAATGCCCCTGGCTGGTTCCCTTTGCTCAGTTATAGTTTGAGAACTTCTTTTTCTCCATAGTGGCTACTTCTAGCCTCATGACCTCTCCTTGGACCCAGGTTGCTCTTTCCTGGGAAAGGTCCCGGTGCTTATATTCAGATGAGTTCGGCTTCGCACTGACTTTTTTTGGGGGGGGGATGCCAGTGGAATATCCAGGGACCAGGTGGAAATACAGGGGTGAAAGGCCAGGGTAGAGCACAGAGATCTGTAGTGTCTTCATAGAGGTTGTAGTGGTAGCATGGCTTCTGAGCAGAAACACCAGAGATACCGGCAGGAAGACCGAGGCTAGAAGTTGGCCATTGTCTTCTAGTACATATGAAACACTTCTCCTTCTTGAATTTTCCAGTTTCCCAAGAATTCTGGGTTCGGTGGCTTCACAAGGGTTAACACACTCGTTTTCCATCCTATGGCTCCACCATTAATTACTCCAGTGGCTGCAGACAGCGAGCAGAGCTGGATCCTGGTCCTTCCAGCTTCAGAGTGGGTATATTGCCAGCCATGCATTATGAAGGATAATTGTGAGCCCCTTGCACCTGCTGGTTCCCCTTGTGGCTGGGACTCACGAAGAGGGGTGGAGGGGAAGAGTTATTAATGAGCTTGTTGCTCATTATAATAAAACAACGGAGAAGTTGGCCAAGGGGCTGGCGCTCCAGGTGTGGTCTCAGAGAAGGCTGGTTGGCATTTCTGGAAACATGACTCTACAGTCTTATCACCTGCCTCCTTCCCTGACTCATGCTGTGACATTGGTGATAAAAGAGCTGTCATCCTGAGGGACACGTACAGTCCTTGTGAGCTCACACAGGCGAGGCCACCTGGACAGAGGAGTTGCTGAGCCAGCTCTGGGTCCTGGCTGGGATGAGCTAGGGACTGGGTATACTGAGACTTTAGCCCCAGAGTAGAGGGGAGAGAACTGGCTGGACCCCAGATTACCCAGGTGTAGGTGTAGCTGATAGATGGAATGGAAACCAGTAGAAGGTCACAGAATGATGACCTCCTATACCTTGAAGAGCTCTGGAGAGTGTCCTCCTCCAGGCACAGGTACTGAGCTGGACTAGGGCAAATAAATGAGGCACCTGGGGTGCAGAATTTTTTTGGGGGAGGTACTGGGGATTGAACCCAGAGGCATTCTACATCTGTGGTACACCCCAAGTCCAATTTTGTTTTTTTAATTTTGGAACAGGATCTTACTAAGTTGCTGAGGGCCTCACTAAGTTGCTGAGGCTAGCTTTGAACCTGCGATCCTCCTGTCTCAGCCTCCCAAGTACTGGGATTATAGGAATGCACCACCACACCTGGCTGGGATGCAGAATTTAAGGTGGTGATCACTCTTGTGCAAGTTCAGGACCAGAGTTAAGAGTGAGCGCCTCCTTAAAGTCTGTGCTCAGAGTGCCTCATCCTAGTGCAGGCACTGCAAAGGTGGGTGGCTGTGACAGAAGGGCCAGATGGCGTAGGTCAGTGGACATCTCTCTTTGGTCCCTGTAATGGTTTGGATTTATTATTTATTTATTTATCTATTTTTGCGGTACTGGGGATTGGACCCAGGGGTATTCTATGTCCGAACTCCACCCCTAGCCCTATTTTTATTCTTTATTTTGAAACAGGGTCTCACTAAGTTGCGGAGGACTCACTAAGTGTCTGAAGCTGGCCGCGAACCCGGATCCTCAGGTCTTAGCCTCCCAAGTACGGGGATTACAAGTGTGCGCCACCATGCCCAGCTTAGGATTCAGAATGTCCCCCTAGCCCTCAGGGAAACAAGGTGGCAATGTTGGAAGTGGGGCTTGGTTGCTAAGGAGGGGTCCCTAGAGATATGGTCTTGGGGATTATATAAGGCCTTCTCCTCTCCCTGCTTGTGCTCTCAGCTTCCCACCGCCATGCCCCGACCTTCAGACCCTGGCCTCACATGGACGGAACCCACAATCTCCAAAAAACGGTGAACCAATAAATCTTCCTACCTCTAAATTGTGTGGTCAGTCGTTTTGGATTATATTAGTGAGAACGTTGACCGAGATAGTCTCTATTCTCTAGGGGCTGACCTGCAGGCTCTTCTGGAAGCCCCTAGTTCACTTGGGAAAGGACAATGGTTGAGAACCAACATCCATTGGTCATGTCGCTATCAATTCTCATTTGATTGTCAAAACATAGATGGAAAGGAGGTAGGAGGAACCATCTCGTGGGGCAGTGAAGCGTGCAGCCTCCTGAGACAGGGCTTCTGCGTTCAAGTCCCAGCTTCACCATTTGCAAGCAAAGTGATCGTAGGCAAGGGGTTCAGTACCTCAGCACCTGGGTTTCCTGATCTGCACGTGCCTTGTGCCCCTTGAATAAATCAATTTGCTTCCACCTGGAAAGTGGTTTCCCGAGATCCTTGCAGGGTGCTTTCTTATCATCCAAGTTTCAGGTTGGATGGCACTTCCTTGAAGGCGCTTCCCTAGGCCTCTACCTAAAGGAGCCCCTACCACCTGGGCCTTAACATGGTTAGATTAAATGATTGACGTCATAGCCATCACAGTGCTCTGCAATTATGTTTGCTTCCTCAATAGCTGTCTTCACCATTAGAAATTAATTTCCACAAAAGCAGGGATCTTGCCTACCTTGTTTATGGCTGCATCCACAGGAATTGTGCCTGGAATAGGTAATTTAATTTTTTTTTTTTTTTTGCGGTACCGGGAATTGAACCCAGGGGCGTTCTACCTCCGCGCTACACCCCCGGCCCTAATTTTTATACTTTATTTTGAAACCGGGTCTCACGAAGTTGCGGAGAGCCTCACTAAGAAGAGAGAGAGAGAGAGAGAGAGAGAGAGAGAGAGAGAGAGAGAGCGCGCTGAGGTTGGCCGCGAACCGGGATCCTCCGGTCTCCGCCTCCCAAAGTACTGGGATTACAAGCGTGCGGCACCACGCCCGGCTCTGGAATAGGTAATTTCTGAAAGAAAACATAAATGAATGATTTAAAAAATCATCCCCAACTCTTGGTATTGTTGAGAGGATTAAAGAGGCAGTCCATGAAAAGAGACTGGCACATACTAAGTCCTCATCTCTGAGGCCCACAGAGGCTAAATAACGTGTCCACATTCAGCAGCGATCAAGCGGCAGCCCCCAAACTCCAAACCCAAAGTCCATGCTGGAGCTTCCCATGCATTACAGCCTCCCAGGTGCTTTTCTGATGGGAAGAAAATGAAGCTGAGCTAAAAACTACAGTTACTTTGGAAAAAAAAAAAACAATATCCTTGCGAGAGGAAACCACGGGCTTGTTTGTGTAGGACCATTGTACGCCTGTATGGTTAGGAGCATCAGATTGTTATAAATAAGAGAGAGTGAAGATATTTAACAACTTGACTGTGAGAGACTAATAATGGCTCCCAAAGACAGTCCATGTTCAAATCCCCAGAACCCGTGAATTAGTTGCCTTTTTAGAAAAAGGGTCTCTGCAGATTTGGTTAAGTTAACAATGTTGAGATGAGGTGGCAATTCTGGTAATTATTCGGGTGAACCTAAATCCAAGCCCAAGTGTCCCTGTGTGAGAGAGGCAGAGGGAGATTTGAGACAGACAGCAGAGGAGAGGTGATGTGAAGAGGGAGACAGAGACTGCAGTGATGAATTCTGGGGTGATAAGTACTCCTTTGGTAGCTCGGTGAGGGAAGGACTTCCTGAGGTGGAAACACGCCATCAGACTTGAATGCCGGGAGAGAATGAGCCATGTGAATATCCAAGGGAAAAGACTTTCCGTGCAAAGGGAATGGCGTGTGCAAAGGTGCTGAGGAAACAGTGAGTGGTGGGTTTTAGGGAAAGTGGCTAGAGTGTAAAGGTCAAAGAGAAGAGGGATGGAAAATCAAGTCAGAGGGGTGGCCCCAGGCCAGAGCCCGTAGGCCTTGCACGTCACAGTGGAGACCTTGACTTTATTCTAAGCGTGAGAGGAGGTCACTGGGTGGATTTGAAGTGGGGAGAGAGGGTGGCATGCCCTATTTTATTTTTTAGAAGGCTCATTCTGTCTGCTGTGCAGAGACTGGAATGAAAAGGGACCAGAGAAGACACAGGAAGCCAGTGGTAAGACCACTGCGCACAAAGGTTGGGGGTGGCATCTTGGTGTGGATGTTGGGGAGAAGGGGGTAAGATGGGGTCAGGGATGGGATGCATTTTGAAGGAAGAGCCTTGGGGATTTACTGAGGCATTAGATGTGGGGCATGAGAGAAACCAAGTGACCCAGGATGGCGCCAAGTTATTTGCCTTAAATGGATGAATGGTGGTACCTCGCTGAGATAAGAAACACTGGTGTAGCTTGGAGGTAGAATGTCCCTGGGTTTAATCCCCAGTACTGCAAAACAAAACAAAACAAAACAAAACAAAACAAAACAAAACAAAACAAAACAAAACAAGACAAGACAAGACAAGACAAGACAAAACAAGACAAAACAAAACAAAACAAACAAAAAACAAGGTCACTTTCTTGGGGCCCTGGGGCTTGTGGACTGGACGGGGTCAGGCTGGGGACTGGAGGCCAACTGGACTCAGGGTCCCTGCGTGGGCTGCTTCCTCTTTCTTTGCCAGCATCAGGCTCTTCCTAGGTCGGATGGTCCATGGAAAGGCGTTTGCTTCTTCACACCTTCTCCTTTGCTTTGGGGCCCTTGTTGGCTTGCGAGAGGTGCTGTGTGCCTGCTTTGTGGTCATATGTGGGTTCTCTGAGTGCAGGTTGGCAGCTGAGAACAGGGGAGTGACATCGCTGTTTATTACATGTCTGCGGTGTGCCGGGCACTTGACACGAGTCCTTTCCTTCACACCTCTTCACAGCTCTGTCTAGTTGCAATTTTGCTTACCAATGTGGAAAATGAAGCTCCTATAAAACTTAAGGTCTCACAGCTTGTACACAGGAGCTGGGATTTACACCTGCATGTACTGACTCTCAGTCCAGTGCTCTTTGCTGTATACCAAAATCCCTGTGTTTGCCTCTCCACAGGGCCGCGGGGAAGGTGGGCTGGTGTGTCTGATGCTGGGAAGACTGAGTGTTTGGAGGGCCCAGATTACCTTCAGGTGAAGGAGCCAGGGTCCCCTCACTGGCTGGCAGCTCCCCTTTCCTGTCTCTGGTCTGTCTCCCGCACAGATTAATTGCTGCTTGCCCGAGGCGATATTTCCTTGTTTCCCTGTCCCGGCCGTGTGGGAGTGGTGGGGAGCGGTGCAGCCATGCTGATCGGGAGCCTGCACCAGCACAGCTGGCAGGCTGCACGGCACCCTCATTGGAAAGCGATCCATCAGCCATCAGTGGCACTGCCATCCGGGCCCAGCTGCCGAGCTGGCACCTCTGGGCCTCCTCAGGTGTGACAGGACCCCCAGCTCAGAGCCACGGGCCGGGCCTGCTGTCTTCAGGGAGGTACGGAAGCCTGGCTTCATTAAATCCTTCACTCTTGGGGGACCTTGGAGAAAACCTTGGGCTGGGGTGCGGGTGTTTCCACGGGGTCAGGGGTGCCTCTTGAACACAGCCCCTCTTTTCCCACTGTCAGCACCTGAGAGAGGCAAGAACCCCCAAGATGCAACCCTCTTCAGCACCCCTTAGTGGTTGCCTAGAGACTGGAGTGGCCCCACATGTTCTCAGCAGAGATGAGGCGAGGAGAGCCGGGCAGGGCTGGGGTGTGGCCCAGCCAGACCAGAGCATGACCTGCTATGGAAGGAGAGGTTTAAGTAGGTGTGCCTACATCCTGAGTCCTCACTGTTCCTGCTCTAGCCCCTCCCCAGATCCAGGTGGGATTAACTTGAACATACAGGTTTAGATTGTGGTTCTCAAACTCAGCCATATGTCAGAAGTGTGTGTGTGTGTGTGTGTGTGTGTGTGTGTGTGTGTGTGTGGTGTGTGTGTGTGTTACTGGGGATTGAAACCAAGGGCATTCTACCTCTGAACTATACCCCCAACTCAGAGTCTCACTACTTTGCTGAGGCTGTCCTCAAACCTGTGATTCTCCTATCTCAGTCTCCCAAGTATTGGAATTACAGGTGTGAGCCACCACGCCCAGATCAGAATCACTGTTTAAAATGAAAATTCCTGGGCCCCATCCCCGGAGTTTCAGATTCATCAGGCGTAGGGTAGAGTCCTGAATTTAAATTTGTAACATGTTCCCAGGTGATGTCAATGCTACTGGTCCAGGGACCACACTTTGAGAACCATTGGTTTAGAGAAAGGCTGATACCTTTCTTAGGCCCCTCTGGAATTTGCAGAAATCCAAGTTCTCCTGGTTTCTTTGATGTGTTAGTTCCTACTTAATTTTCTGATTGTCTTCTCAGCCCGCCTGGGCGATCCTAGACTTAAAATCAAGGACAAAGCTCAGCCCCTTCTGGAGTCTGACAAGATCACTTCCAGGCCTGGCTAGAGCAGGGTTTCTACAAGAGCAGTACTGGCAGCTATAATTCCATTCAGATACCTACTGTTTTAATTGTCCTTTCACCAAGTCCTGTGAGAGGATAATCTGAGATGATATATACAAAAAGATCTGGCTCACAGAGGGTGCTTATTTGGGGCTAGTATTCCCCCTGTCCATCTCCGACTTATCAGTAGAAACGTAGCCTTCAATACCTGCTGGGGCTTAAGCTTGCTGAAAGATGGATGTATTCATTTGGAAGCTTCTAGTTGAGTTCCAATGATCTGTATAACTATAGCCACCAGAGAGCGTTCTACCCTCTACTTCCCACCTGTTACCATCTGCAAGCCTGTGCACCTGCACATTCAAGCCTGGGGTTTGTCCTTTGGAATTCCCAAGGGGAATCATTTACTCCTTTCCTGTGCTAAGTGGTATTTTGAAATTAGGGAAGTAGCCCCGATTCTCTCCAGAGACAACAACAAGGAGGTACTTCAGCAGAAAGGATAAGTTTTCTCCTAGAATTCCCTCCCTCCCTCTCTTCCTCCCTCCCTCCCTCCCTTCCTTCCTTCCTTCCTTCCTTCGTTCCCTCCCTCCCTCCCTCCCTTCTCTCTCTCTCTCTCTCTCTCTCTTTCTTTCATCTTCTTTCTTTCTCTTTCTTGTACTAGGGATCAAACCTAGGGGCATTCTACATCCAAGCTACACTCCCAGCCCTTTTTATTTTTTATATTGAAACTGGGTCTCACTATATTGCAGAGGCTGGTCTCAAACCTGTGATCCTCCTGCCTCAGCTTCCCAAGTACTGGGATTACAGGTGTTCACCTCTGTGCCTGGCTCCTAGAATATTTTTTGCAGGTATGTGAAATACTAAATCCCTGTTGCATCCCACACTTGTTTCTAGCCACCAACCAGGACTGCAACAATAGCTAACCCCCATCCTACAAAATCATTGCAGTGGGCTGAAGCTGTGCGTGCCCTTGACAGCTGGGTGACAGCCTCTCATTCTTTCCCCTGGATTTCCTGAAGAGGGAGGATGCCAGAGGCAGGTCTCTGTAATACCAGGTCAGACACCTGGTATAGATGTCTATAGGTATAGGTTAGACCCCTGACCCAGATAGGGCTATATCTTTAACAAAGAGTATTTTTTTACTTCAACAAGATTACACATATATATTTAATATATTTTATATAATTCTTATTTAACAGGAGAGTGATTAAATTCTCACTTTTGCTTTCTTTAAACCTCTTATGAGGAGAATCTACAAGGAGTAGAGTAGAAGGAGGAGACTTGGACTTAATCCCTCACTCCTGGTAGAGTACAAGATAGCAGATTAGGGCTTTTCAGTGTGGATCCTGAGTAAATGTCTCACTGCACCCCAGGTTGCCCTTCCTGCAGCCTCAGGACACAGCAGCCCCACCATGACTTTCTGTGAATGTTGCTAGCTTCTCTTTGCACCAATGCATAATGTCAAACAAGGCCCCCACCAAGGCGCCTGCTGGGTGCTGCCAGGCACTCCTGATGACTTCAGCTAATTTCTGAGTCTGGAAACATTGTTGACAGTGTGATTTCTGAAACGTGGAAGGCGTGATCTCGTTGTGCCATCTGTGGCGTGTCTGTCTGAGCCGGGGCTTCCGCTGCCACTCTGCCCTCGCAGCAGCTCTCACTGCTCCGTCATCATCTCCCACAGCTAATTGCTCCCGACTGACAAGGAGCCATTTTTCCATTTAGAGATACAGGGAAATGGAACTTTCTTGCTGATGTTTCCAAGTCAAGCATGCCTTTTGGAAATGAAATTTGAGCTGTTGGTTGAGGAGGGGCGGCTATGAGTTGTGGTTTCAGCACTGGGTCAGGGACAGCTCCCTGGAAAGCAGGACCTTGGTAGTGCGGTCTAGAGTGGAGACTCTTCTGTGACTCTAAGTTACAGGGAGTCTGGTATTCAGTGGCACAGCAGAGAGTTCACTACCTCCAAGGCAGTGGAATGAGAAGTAGTGAATACTGTAGTGCAGTGGTAGTAATGTGTAAATTGAGATGATTCGTTGCCTGCTTAGAAAGCCTGAGCTCCCTGAGCTAGAAGAGATCACCCATTCAGGGAGTCTCCTGGAATCAGTTATACTCAGGGCAAATATGAGGTGCGATGGGATAAAATAAGGGTCACAGTTATCACAGTAATCTATTGCTCCACAACAAACTGCAAGTCACAGCACTGCAGAGACACAGAACAACAATAATTATTTATTTTATTGCATGGATTTTGTTGATGATTAATTCAGACAGGGAACAACAGGGAGACTGTGTCTTTGTTCCAAGATGTCTGAGACATTAGCTAGAGAACTTGAAGCTAAAAGTCACCTGAAAGTTTGGGGCTCAGGGATCTACTTCCACGGTGGCTCATGCACATGCCTGGCAAGTTGGTGTTGGCCGCTAGCAGGGGCTCTCAGTTTCTCTTCCACATTGATCTCTACAGAGGGCTGTCTGAGTCCTCATGGATTATTGACTAGTATTTTGAGAGTGAGAAATCCATACAAGAAGAGCCAAGCGTGGTGGCGCACAGGTTCGCAGCCAGCCTCAGCAACTTAGGCCATCTGCAACTTAGTGAGACCCTGTTTCAAAATGAAAGAAAAAAATAGGGCTGGAGGTATAGCTCAGAGGTAGAATGCCCCTGGGTTCCATCCTCAGTACCACACACACACAAAAGAAATCCATACAAGAAGCTGGAATACCTTTTATGACCTACCCTTGGAAGTTACTGTCACTTCTGTAGTATTCCCTTGGCCACACAGAGGTTAGCTTGATTCAGTATGGAAGGAAATATACAAGGGTGAATACCAGGAGCCAAGGATCCTTATCTTGGAAGCTGGCTCTTACAACTGTGTAATCAGATAGTAAAGCAAGGCACCCAGCTTTGGTTGGTTAGTGATGAAGACAAGTCCTAAACTTGGTTGTACTTTAGCAGCAGGACATTGACAGAGAGCATCAAGTCCAAGAAAACTCAGGTTTTTGTAAGACTCATTATCCTATCTCTTTGCTTGCTCTTCATGCGATCTCCTCCAATGGCATGTATCCAAGGAGTTTGCATTTTTCCTTCAAGCACTGATTTTTTCTAGAGCTCCAGATTCATATTTTCAACTCACATCAACTCCTACTCACATCGACTATCAGTTCCTCAAACACATCATGCTCTTTCCTACTTCAGCACTTGCTGTTCCCTCTGCTAAGATTACTGTCCCTCCCATCCCATCACTGGTTGACTTAAGTTCATCGCCAAGATCTCAGCTCAAATGCCACTTTCTCAAAACATTCTTTGATGACCTCTTCTGTGGCTGAAGGCCACACTAATGTGTGTCCCACCCCACATTCCCCCATGCTTCTTTTTTTTTTTGGTGCTGGAGATTGAACCCAGGGATATTCTACCTCTGAGCTACAACCCTGTCTGATTTTATTCTTTTTTTGAAACAGGGTCTCACTAAGTTGTTAAGGGTCTCATTAAGTTGTTGAGACTGGCCTTGAACGTGTGATCCTTCTGTCTCAGCCTCCCAAGTACTGGGATCACAGGTGTGCACCACCATGCCCAGCCCACATGCTCTTTTAATGGCATGAAATTGACATTGCTCCATCAAGAGGGGGGTCTCTGTTCCCTCATTCAGAACTTGGGTGAACCTCTGAATGTAACTTCCTAGATATCCATAGAATAGAACAGAAATAATGATTCTCTCCACTTGTCCATGGTACTCGTTACCATTTTGTGAGGAAGCCTAACTAGCCCATGCAGTGAGATCACTTGGAGAGGAATTCAGGCCCGCAGCTAAATACCAGTATTGCCCATCAAACATCAGATAATTCCAGCCCCCTTATCTTTGAGTCTTCCAGCTGAGGCCCCAGATTTTAGATTTCATAGAGCAGACATAAGTAGTTCCTATAGTGCACCTTTGTGGTTCCTCACTATAAGAAACTTGGAGAGATAATGAATGATTTCAGTTGTTTTATGCCACTAAATTTTGGAATTGTCTGTTATGCTACCACAGTAACTGATATATCCAAGACTTCACCAGGTTTCTGTATTGGTCAGGGTTCACTAGAATAACAGAATTCACAGAATGAATATATGAAAAAGGGGTTTATTAGATCAGCTCACAATGTAGTCCTGAGTTTCGACTGCACGTGAAGAATCAGAGGAATCAGTAGCTGGTCGGGTGGTTTAAGAGCTGGAGCCTTAGGATTGAAGCAGCCACCAATTCAGTCCAGTCCAAGATGTGAAGATAAGGAAGCTCTTCGGAGAAACAATGGTGAAGTTTCAGTTCGAAGGCTGGAGGCCGACGATCTCAGACGAGAGCAGAAGATCAAGAAGCTCTTCAAGGAAACGGCAAAGTTGGAGACCGACGATCTCAGACAAGAGCAGATGCGTTTTCTTCAGGAAGAGTCGCGGCTCCCTCTACGCGGCTTTCTCCTTCTTTTATCTAAGTCCTGCACCTATCAGAACCCTGCTACGCACATTTAGGGCAGGACTTCCGGTTCAATCTGCTGTTATACAACCAAAGTCACATGATCTTAGGTGGGTCAAGTTGACAAACCAGACCAACTATCACAGTTTCCTTATAATGTGCTATCATAGCTTCCAATATGTTTTCTTCATATCATTCTTTGACAGTTTGTAATTATACATTTGTTTGTTCAATTAATTTCCCTCTATTCCACTGGACTGTACAATTTATGAAGGTTAGAACAGTACCTATTATGCTCATCATCACCCTTCCAGAGGTTGGTATATAATATATGCTCAGTAAGCATCTTAAAGAGACAAAATTATAAGTGGTATTTCCCCAAAATGTTCCACAGATAGCTCGATCTCTGCATACACACATACACACATACGCATACACACACACACACACACACACACACACACACACACACACGTCATCATCTTTACCTCTTGACTTGATCCTCCTCTCACATCTTAGTGACGATCCCATTACCTATGCAGGTGCTCAAACCACAAACTTGGAAACCATATTGGTCCTTTCCCATCCTCCTTCCCACTCCCATAGACTCCAAGTGCTGTGTATTCCATCTCTCAACACTTTTTCATTCCACCCCTAAACTCCACTCCCCACTGCCCCACCTTGGTTCACATCCTTATCATTTCTTCCTTGCATCAGGAAAATAGACTCCTGACCAGTTTATTTTCTTTGAGTTCATCATCTGAAGGTTGATCTTTCCACCCTGCATGTCTGAGCCTGTCACTCTTGAGATGAAAACTGTTTAGTAGCTCCTCATTGCCTTTATAACTAAAGCCCCAAGTCCTCTGTAATCTCCCTGAATCATTTGTGGAGATGAATGTGATATAAACTAAATTCCTTGCTGTGTTGTACAGTTCCCCAGTGATCTGTCTTGGGCTTACATCTTTTCCTTCATCTCTCATTGCTTCTACCCTCCAGTACGTGTGCTCTGAACACATCCAGATCTTAGGTTTCCCCCAAATCACCTGTATTAATTTTGTTGCAAGTGACAGAAATCCCACTTGAGCTAACTTAAGTAATAAGAGGAGCTTATAGGTTCACAGACTCTAAGGACATTGTTGTAGGAGGGCAAGTGAAGGAGTGTCCAGGAACACTTACATCAAGGACTCAAAGAGCAGCTTCATCTCTCCCCCTATTTCCATGTGTCAGCTTCATTCTCTCACTGCAGATGAACTTTCTCTGTGCCATATACCTATTGCTGTGTAGATACAAGCCACCTCAAACACAGTGGCATAAAGCAGCAGTTGTTTATTATTGTCTCTCATGGTTCTGAGGATGACTTTGGTGCAGCTGGTAGGTTCATACTCAGTCTTTTAAAATATATACTTCCATTGGCACATTGTAATTATGCACCATAATGAGGTTCAGAGGGATGGGAATATTCAGCTGATGCTGGCTGTGGTGGAAGTCATCTTTATTCACATATCTATCCTGGGCTGGTGGATGGAATAGCTAGGGTTTCTCCAATCTTTTTCTTTCTCTCTCTCTCTCTCTCTCTCTCTCTCTCTCTCTCTCTCTCCCTCTCTCTTTCCCACTCTGTGGTTTTTCCATGTGGTCTCTCCAGAATAGAAATCTCAGGGTATCTAAAACTCTTACATAGTGGCTCAGGGCTCCAAAGGCTGGTGTCTTAAGAGAAAGTGGATGAAGGTACATGGTCTTTTCTAACTCAATCTTGGAAGCCATTTTGTTCAGTCTATTTATCAAGTTAATCAAAAGGGCCTTCCCAGGTTCAAAGGGGGGATCACAGGTGCATCTCTTTTTTTTTTTTTTTGCTGTACCGGGGATTGAACCCAGGGGTGTTCTACCTCCGCGCTACACCCCCGGCCCTATTTTTTTATGCTTTATTTTGAAACTGGGTCTCACGAAGTTGCTGAGGGCCTCACTAGGTAGAGAGAGAGAGAGAGAGAGAGAGAGAGAGAGCTGAGGCTGGCCGCGAACCCGGATCCTCCGGTCTCCGCCTCCCAAAGTACTGGGATTACAAGTGTGCGCCACCATGCCTGGCTGACAGGTGCATCTCTTGATGGGGGGATGCTATGGTTAGATGTAGAATATCCCCTGAAGAGCTCATGTTCAGAACTGATGTAATTAAGTCATGAGGGTTGTAATCTCATCAGTGGATAAATCTATTGTAATGGATTTACTGGGTGTCAACCTGGGAAGGTAGGGTATGGCTGGAGAAGGTGGGCCCCTGGGGGTGTGGCCTTAGGGACTGTGCTTTTTGTCTTTGAATCCCCTTGCTTGCTTTCTCTTTCTTGCTTTCATACTCCATGATGTGAGAGCAGGTCCTTGCTCTCTCCTTCTCTCTGCTTCCCACCACCATACCCTGAGCTCCACAGACCCGGCCTCACATGTACCGAACCCTGAAATCTCCAAAATCTGTGAGCAAATAAATCTTCCTTCCTCTATGTTGTGTGATCAGTTGTTTTGGATTATAGCAGTGAGAATGTTGACTGAGACAGAGGAGCATTGTGTTTGAAAGTCACAATGTTTTGCTCCTAAAATCCTGTTATGGAACAGTTCTTGAGTTTATTATCTGACAGTTTCAGCCACCACTTGATCTCAGGTTAAAATCCCTAGGTGGGGATCCCTGGATTTGATGAACTCAGGGTGAGGGAGGGGCTTCCCCTAGAAATTTGGTATGTGGGTGAATGTGGCAGGTTTGGGGGTGAGAGTGGTATTAGGCAGACAATACGAGTAATTGCTACACAGCGCCAAAATCAGTGCATAGCATCTTCACACATTTGCTCATGCTGTGTCTTCTGTCTAGAGCACCTTTCATCCTTCTTTCCATCCTGGCCACTTTTGTATGTGTGTTTGTGTGTGTGTGTGTGTGTGTGTGTGTGTGTGTGTGTGTGTTTTACTGGGGATTGAACCCAGGGCCATTCTACCTGTAAACTACACCTCCAGTCCTTTTTATTTTTTGTTTTGAAACAGGGTCTTGTTAGGTTTCTGAGAGTCTGGCTAAGTTGCTGAGGTTGATCTTGAACCTGTGATCCTTCTGTCTCAGCCTCTCAAGCATTGGGATTACAGTCATATGCCATCACGCCCAACTTCTGTCCACTATCTCTCAACTCTTATCTTGGGAATTCCCTACTCCAAGAAGTCTTCTCTTCCTTCTCCAGGGCTGGTTCAGGTGTTTCTTCCTTTCATTTCCAAAGGTCTCCATGCTTACCTTCTAGCACTAATTACCCTAGCTCACAATCCATCCCCCTTTTAACCTCTGTCCCCTTCATCAAGCTGCGCACCTCTTTAGGGCAAGGCGTGTATTACTACTGATTATTCAGGGTCTGTCACTTTGTAGGTGCTCGATAATTGTTCTTGGAATGAGTGAATTAATCCAAGCACTGAAGAGGCTGCCCCCAGAATGAACTGCTCTGTCCCCTGGTGTGAGCAGATGGCTGGGCTGCGGTGTGCTGGGGCAGAAAGAGGCCAGCTCCCCCACAGCTGCCTGTGGAGCATCTGCAGGTTGCTCAGGGAGTCCTAACTGGCCTGGCAGATGGAGCAGGGCAGAAGGGCCCTGGGCCCATAGGCCCTCAGCCCTTTTGAGCCCCTCTGCTGCTGAAGGGTCGCAGGGGACCATGAGAACATCTGGGAGCGGAGGTCATTCCAGGGGAAAGCATTCACGCCAGATGTTAAGTTTCATGCAGATGAAATAGCCAGTCCTGGGCTGTGGTTTCCAACATCTGCTCATATGAGGGCTTGGAGTCAGGGGGCCATGCGAGATGGTGCTAGGAATGAGCTTGATTGCTTGAATCACCCCCCAAACAGAGATTTAGGGGACAAACAGACATAACAATTGCAGTCAACATTTATAGAGTACTTAACTATGTGCCAACACTATGCTAAGCTTTGTGTTTGTGTGTAAACTGCTTTTAACCCTCTGAGGCAGGAACGCCTATTATTTTTTTATTTTATAGAAGAGATTAAAGTTCAGAGGGGTGAAGGAATTTTTCCAAAGACTCACAGCTCATATAGAGTAGATCTGGGATTTGAAGCCATGTGTCTGGCTCTATGGGCTCATCTTTACTCACTGTAGCTGATTAGAAGGGGTCAGGATCCCAGTGAGGGGCGGTGGAAGGTGACCTCTCTAGGTATAGGTGCAAGGAGAACACTGGTTAAGACCTAGGGTCTTTGCAGTTCTGGGGGCTTAGGCCAGGAATCACCCAGAAACCCTGCTCCTTAAAGGAGACCTGAGCCAAGGATTTGGTTATTGTTATTATATTTTTCTTTTAGGAGATGACTCTAGGATTCACAGTGAGGGAGTGGGGATGTGAGACCAGAAAGAGAAGACCACCTAGGGGTCTATGAGTGAGCCTGGAGGACAACCAGGCTCAGATAACCAGGCTCCGAGGGACTGTGTGCAGCACACCTTATAATTGTCCCAGAAGCAAGAAGGAGGCTGAGTGTTTATCCTCCAGTTCCGGTGCCTCATTGACTGAAGGTTGTTTCCAGGGGAATGACCTCCTGGGCTTTCCAGCCTGGCCCTCAACACTCATGTGAGCTTAGTCTGCTCCTGTGGCAAGAAGAAGCACTCAGGCAGAGAGATGGAGGTGTGTGGGGCAAGAATCCACCGGCAAGGCTGGGGAGTGCACTGAAGCTGCCGGTGACCTCTGAGTAAGGCACCAAAGGCATCCGCTACACTAGTTATGCCCCTGCGAATCTGTCCTCCTTACCGCAGGCATTTCTGGGAGCTCTCAGGTGTCATATGTGTGCCCACACACAAGCTTTGTCAGTTGTTTTACCCTCCTCTGGGTTTTGCTGGGCACTGCCGTTCCCCCTGGGCCCTGCAAAGCCAATAGATCCTGTCTCGTTGCCGTTGTCTGAGTATTGGTGGGTGCATCTGACCCTCATTCCTAGGGAATACTTGCTTCATACTGGGCATTTCCACCCAAAATGCTCTTTCTTTCTTTCTTTCTTTCTTTCTTTCTTTCTT